>JACEII010000016.1:10076633-10098411 GCA_014332785.1 Antheraea mylitta
AAAAAACCCTTAGTAACATAGGCTATATTTATTTTTTAGAAAAAAATTGGGATTTCTACTAAAATTTCAATAATGTAATCAAAGGTATGAAAAAAATTTGGCATAAAATGTATTTCATCGCATGCGCCCCGATAACTGATGAATGATAGAACAAAAATATGTTCTACAATATTAAAGAACATATTATTATCTATAAAAAAACCTCGCGGCAGCATACATATGTTTACCTATTGTGATTATGTCACTATAACTACATTTTTTAAATAAATCTTAATAAAAACTATACCATGCGTAAAAGACTATGTTATTCATGTCTATATATTAATCCATATCCAAATAAATTATTTTTAAACTAAGACTGTTTCAGTACCTGTAGATAACTTTTTGAATTATTAAAATCGGCCATTACATTCAAAAGATATTGCGAGTTTTAAAATGTCAATCTAAACGAAATACGCGGGCACACAAAACGCAATCTTTGCACTATTAACGAAATACCTACTCAAAAACCTTTACAACCCTACTTGTATAATTGTAAGATTCAAATTGTTTCTATTTAATATTATGTAACGTCACAATAATGGCAGAGAGACGCGTGGATAGAAATGTTTTGTCGTCAACGTCGACCGGTTCATGTCCGATCTCACCAAAGTTAAGCAATGTCGGGCGTGGTCAGTGCTTGAATGGGTGACCGCCTGGAGATATTGCGTGATTTTAGCTTTTTACGGGTCAAATTAATCTTCAGTAATTTTTTAAATGTATAGGTATATGTATTTTTTATATTTTTAAATTAGGTGTAATATAATATTTTTATAATATTTCGGAATTGGTTTTTTTAATCTTACTAATATACATATACACTGGCCAAAGTCTGACCTAGATAGATTTCAATTATATGTTTTTATTTTTAAAAGAGAGGAGGCTTATTTTCTGCATTAGGTCGAGAAGAGCTGCCAATGATGATGATGATGAAGATTATGGTTTTTTGTGACGTTACATTTCCGAAGCTACAGGTTATTATAATACGAACTTTGCACTATTGACGAACTACTCAAAAACATCTGCAACTCTATCAGTATAAACATAACATTCAAATTGCTTTGTCGAACACTCGTCGTACCAGTATTACACGGCATGCACAGAAGACCTTGCGCCCTTTGACATACCGCCAAACACAGCGCGCTTGCACCTTTCACTGATTTCTTTATTACTATTTAATTAGACAATTGACTGTCACGGATTAAACTACGCATTTTTAACGCTATTTATAAATTATGAAACACCGTTCGCAGTTGTGAATGTAACCAGTGTTTTAATTGAAAATATGTCGGACAGCGATAATTTCGGAACTGAAAGTATGCACCCTTCTACAAAGAAAGTAAAATTACACTATGACATATATCTTGATAATGCTATATCTAATACTTTTATAACATACTTCAGTTATCATCGACCAATTTTCACAGTATTAACCAGCTATTCTAAATTTGAAACCCTTGCGTTTTATGGGACAAAAAGTATCCTGGATGTAGCCTTGTAATATCAGTTGTCACTGTGTTAATTTTTGCTTCTATATGGATAACATAGTCTACCTTGATTAAAATTTCCAAAAAATATTTAATGTACAGATTTCGATTTGTTACAATTTTAATAGTATAGATTAGTTATTAACAATTTTGTGGACGTTTTCGAAGCAGTTGAAATTTTTGAACGAAATTATTATGTAATCGTAGCGTAGAGGTAAAGTTGGCGACTCTGTACTATTATCATGACCGACGGGGAGCCGGTTCGAACCCCGTCATTTTTTTTTGGTTATTTGTTTTTTTTTTTTATGTAGCCTATATAGCTTGAATTTTTAACTAATCTGTCTGCTGTAAATAGCACAAAGGAAAATTACCAAAATCCATTAAGAATCTCATGAACTACAAATTTTTTACTTTCGTCCGTTATTCTGGAGAACTCCTTGCGTTTTATGGGACAAAGAGTATCCTGGATGTAGTCTTCTAATATTAGTTATCACTGTGTCAAATTTCGTTAAAATTGGTTCAGTACTTTCAGAGTAATTCGGGTTTATATTCTAGACTTTAATCCTTTATCCTGGAGAACCCTTTGCGTTTTATGAGACAAAAAGTATATTTGATGTAATCTCGTAATATTAGCTATCACTATGTCAAGTTTCGTCAAGATTGGTTCAGTAGTTTCAGAGTGATGCGTGTGCATAGGGACAGACAGACAGACAGACAGACAGACAAAAATTGTAAAAAGATTATTTTTGGCTTCTATATCGATAACATAGTCTACCCTGATTAAAATTTTCAAAAAATATTTAATGTACAGATTTCGACTTGTTACAGTTTTATTATAGTATATAGATATAGATAATGCACAGCAATGTAAAATCGTCTTAAAAATGGCGTTCCGTTACATACGTTTCTTGGTTCGCTGATCTATACAATCTAATATTATAAAGTAACAATCTGTTTGTTACATTTTCACACAAAACATTTTAATCGGTACACAATGAAATTTCTTACAAAAGTAGGCCGAGAAATGAAGAAAGAGGCTATGCTTCTTTTCTCTTCGAACCTAATAATGAAATAAGTAAGTGATGTCGCGTGAAAAATTAGTATAATGATACATATCACATTGTATATCAATTCATAATTATTGTTTAAATTAGAAGTAGATCAATTTATGATGGAAACAAAAATGAACTGTATTGTAAGCTGATAATTAAAATATTATACATTTTTTCCATCATAAAAATGTGATGTAATCAAATTAAATAATTGATTTAATTAAATTTAATAATAATTTAATTAAATAATTAAATTATCATTAAATAATAATTAATTAAATTTAATAATTAAAATTCGATTTAATTTAATTTAATAATTAAAATTTAATTTAATTTAATTTCATACTTTGAGAAAGACAGTCTCCGTCTTCATCATCTGTATAATTAGATTTTTCCCCCGGCATCACTCGCGTTATAACACATATTCATCAGAATCAATACAGTTTTTCTAGATGAAAAATGTCCCTTTGATAATCGATTCAGTAATTAACACGTGAAAGTGCAACAAACCAACAAATTGTCTTATTTATAATATTATTTAGGATGACAAACATAAACCAGCACCAATATTCACACATAAAATCGAAAAAATGCTCGACCAAAAAATTCATTTTAGGATGATCGATCCCATATTTACAATTAAAGACACATCAAAATGCAAAAAAAAAGGATTTTAAAACATACTAATTGTCAATAAAAATATTACCATAAGCAAATACTAACATACCAAAAAGTTAGATATGTTTTTACTCGAAGACAACGGAAACTCTTAAATCTAATTATGATGATTTATCGGTGGTAGGAGTTAGTACAATCCCAAATGAATACCGTATAAGGCTCTATTTATTGATAATTAATAATAATAAAACAATAAGGTTAGTTGAAGTTATTAATAACTTTGGCAAGCATATAAACAATCCAAATATATTGTATGTACTTGAAACTTGGAATCTGTTTAATTTAATATGAATTAACAAATTAACTGTTTGCTCCTTATTTGAATGTGTGCTGTTCATTATACACAAAAAAATCTAATTATAAACTAACAATAAATTTAGTTACATTGTTCTTACAGTCATGTACTATGTAGGGATGATCGACATTCAACGATGTTGAAGAAACATCGATGTTTAAATGAAAAATATCGATATTTTGACTTCGATAACATCGATGTTTTGACTTCGATAGCATCGATGTTTTGATTTCGATAACATCGACACACCGATGTTATGAGAATAAAATTTCGAAATGTCATTATATTCTTTATGGTCATCTAACGTTGCATTTACTAGCTATCAAATTTAACTATTTTACACTAGATGTTACTAATCAACGTTATCGAAGTAAGCCGTACGAATAGTTATTTCTTTGCATTTCCTAAGGGAAAAAGGAAAAGGGGACAGCTTCCGAAAGGCTTTTTATAAAGCTGGCCAAACTCCTGTACCAGCAACGGAACAGACAATATGGAAAACACCCGATTAACTTAATTTCTTACAGACAGTTGTAATTGCTACCAAAAACATCGATGTTTCGTTTTCGATATTTATCGTATATCGATACTTTTAAACCGATGTTAACATCGATGTTTTTCTAATATCGATCATCCCTAGTACTATGCGTTTCAAATAAGAAGATAGCTGTCAAACCGCCATCTTGTTACGTGTTTCGCATACAACTTCAATGCAAATATACTATGGGAAAACTATAGTGTGCAAATTATGCTGTGTATCACGTGACTATACAAATTGAAAGGTTTATATTCTTATTAAGACTATTATTCAAGTGTAATTGGATGTAGGCGAATTTTTGCCTAGTCTAAATCGAAAGGAATTAAACAGATTTTGATTACTATATACCTATACGTATGTAAACACTGTATTCATTTCTATATTTTAATTTAAATATTATTAGTTTTATACTGTAACAAAATATGTTTTGATTGTGTTTTTGAGGGTATAATTTTGACAAGTAAGAGAAGTAAACTAGAACTCGATTATCTTCTCATTTGAAACACATAGTATAGAGTATGAAGCAAAATTGATAAATTAATCATTATTTACTTTTTAAAATACAATGATAATTTGCACTAAATGTAGATTATCAGAATAAAAATGTATCTAGTTATATGTGGAAAATTTATTTTAAAAATTTAGCAACAGATAATTAATAATAGATTTGTGTATAAGCCTCGAGTTTTTAAATAATATTTCAGTACATACATTAATTATTCAGATAAATTGTGATTTTTTTATTCAATTGTAAATTTTATTACTGCTTAGTTCAACTAACAATTTTGGCCATATGCAATTAATTATTTCGAATGTAATATTAAATATTTTTCAGCATTAGCCAAGGCACCTCTGAATTTGAAAAGAAAATATATTCCATCATTTACTAGTAGTAATATAATTATTAAAAACTTAACAATTCACTATAGAACTATAATGTATTTATTAAATTTCATAGTTAGAATACTTACTGATTTCATTTGACAATAACTTGACACAATTATCATAATGTATATGTTATTTTATACGTACAATTCGTATATAAATTATTTATATATATATACGTCAATTTATCTCTATTACGAACACATCCAGCGGGGCTAAAAACCCACATAGTCCTAATTACAATAATAATTATTCGATTAAATTTACCAAAAACCAATTAAATTAATTCGAGTTATAATAAAAATTAAAAATGCAATCCGCAATTATGTTATATCTTAAAACAACATGTCGGCGAAGGAACAAAATTCGATCAGCCATAACTATGCAAAATTATTATAAAACCATACTTCATTGTAAAAACTTCGTATTTATTAATATGTAATGTATATATTTCTTTCAAATGATGATACAGTTCAGTAGTTACATTTCAAAATGAGTTAAGTCCTATTTTAACACTCATAATAGATTTTTTTTAATCTTCAATATTCATTCACCATGAACGAAGAGCAAATTTTACCGTTCATAAGTTTTTTTTATTACGTTAAATTTTTAAATATGCAAGATAGGTTAATATTTAGTTCTATTAGAATTTCATTAATCATCGGAGCATGCCCTGATTGTGTCTAAAAATGTCTGCATATATATTTAATCATAAAAATAATTTTACAAATTTGACATATTTAAAATATAGATCTTCTATAAAAAAAAAACTTTCAATTCTTACGAACGGCTAAATTTGCCACATTTTGAAATGTAGCACGTTAATTATTTGTAAATAATTTTTATTAGCATTATTAATTATTTATAGTGTATGACCGGTCGATCGATTATATATAAAAATTCAATTCGAAAGTTCTAGAAGGTATTGTTCCTGTGTGTATATAATGAAATGGACATTACTCACAGAAAGTCGTTGTCGTTAAACTGCTTCGTCAGCCGGTGGTTTGGGTTGTCCTTCGATTTTCTGATAAACTAGTACCTTCTCCCCGACTTCTCCTTCCGGGAACTGGATAATATTAATTAAAATCTTACATTTATATATTGTTACGGACAGCGGAACCCCGTAATGTATATTATAATTTAAAATATATGATATGTAAAAATACCATATGTAGAGTAGATATTATGACGTAAAAGTCGCTTAAATAAAATGAGTCCTGTGAGGCTTAATAATGTGGGTAAAAATAAAGTATATAACAACGTTTTATGTAATGTGCTAGGTCATAATATTTCGTATAAAGTATCTTATGTTTTCTATGTAATTAGGTAACAATGTTTCGTAGTAATAAAGAATCTTACGTCGTTTATATAACGTCTTATCTATACTAATATTATAAAGAGGTAAAGTTTGCGAGTTTGTGACGTTGTAGGGGGTAATCTCAGGAACTACTGGTCCGATTTGAATGATTCTTTCAGTGTTATATAGCTCATTCATCGAGAATGATTATAGGCTATATATCATCACGCTAAGGCCAATAGGAGCGGAGCACAGATGAAAAATGATTCAAAATCGGGATGTTTTTTCCTTTTGAGAATTGCTACGTGTTAGTGTTAGTGTATCTATTCCACGCGAACAAAGTCGCGGGCAGAGGCGAGTGTAGTAATAAAGTTCTTATGTCGTTTATACAATGTTTTATGTAGTACTAGCCTCTGCCCGCGACTTCGTTCGCGTTCTCAAATGGGAAAAAAACATCCCGATTTTGAAACATTTTTAATCTGTGCTCCGCTCCCATTGGTCTTAGCATTATGATATATAGCCTATAACCATCCTCGATAAATGAGCTATATAACATTGAAAGAATTTATCAAACCGGACTAGTAGTTCCAGGGATTACCCCCTACAACGTCACAAACTCACAAACTATACCTCTTTATAATATTAGTATAGATTGGATATTTAAAAAAAAACGTACCTGTGTGTGAGGTATCTCGTATAATTCCCTGTAACCGGTTAGAATGTTCTCGACGCGTCCTTTCAGTCGATCAAACATCACTACGAGTGTAGGCAAGTTCCTCATCGAGTACTCGGTTCTCCACCAACGCTGGGGATTGTTGAAGAAGGCCTCGGATTCGTAGGTCTCACCGGGTTTATTGAAAGGCGGGTCACAGTTCAAATACCGGGTCGTCACGTTGATGTGTAGGTGGCTGTAATTTTTTTAATTTATTTTTAGCAACCAACTTTCATGTAGATTACTCCTCCCATTGCTCAGTAGGTAATTGTATTACAAGTTTCCTGTGAACATTTCAATTAACTAACAAGATGGTGGCCGTCTTGTTAGAACTTTCCAGTGAGTTATTATTGCGAGTCAGTATCCATGCTCCATAACCGAACTATATTAAGTGAAACACCATCAATATTACAAAATATATTGATATCCCAGATCATCCAGTGTTTAATTTATCAATATTTATTATATTAATCTATTTTATCCTTTAATTTACAATTTAACTTTATTATAATGAAAACTATACTGACTGTAAACGTCTACAAAAAAGGGGAATGAACTTCGTTTCGACCGAGGGTCCATAGATTTTTACATTACATTTTTACATTACGGCCAATATATGTAACTTAGTTTTTATCTTAATTAAACCAGGTAGATGACGCTATGTACGGGTTCTAGGTTTATTTTAAAAGTTTTTTCACATACCGTTTGGGTATATATTTGAGTTAGTCCCATAGTTTGTTTGGGTTCACAATTGGAAACCGTATGTGTGCTGCAATCGGGTTTTGAAGTTTTCGCGTTTTAAAATACAATTGAAACCGGTGGTAACCGATTTGGTGCAGACGAAATTGCACGGGTCAGCTAGTATAAAATACACTACATTCCAAGATCTCGTCAAAAGCTGTCTGTGATTAATTCATAAACCATTTTTTATGCCACAGAGTAACACGAAGAGCGTGTTTTATCATTTTTGAAGAATTCTTTTTTTTTTCTCGAACTGACTACGCTATTGACCTAGCAAGGTCTTAACAGCTTCACCGGTCTACTAAGGCGAGCGCTTAAGGCACTCAGCCGATTTTATATTGGCAACCAGCTCAAGGGTGCACGGCACACCTCGGCTTGGCTGTTGCCCGTTGCATGCAAAATCGCGACCTATCTTAGCTAACCTAGCTAACTATTCATATATGTTTGAGTTGTTGAAACGTATATGAGTACCAAGCATATCCGCCTCAACAACTCCTCCATATATTTTTGTCGGAAAAATTGAATTTTTCAGTTCGATAAGGGAAAAAAATTTATCAAAAATAACCCTTCCATCAAAATGTGTAGCGTGTAGGCGTGCACGTGTGAGGAGGTGATCGTGTAGTGTTGTAGCAGTGATGTATGGGTGTGTCACCGTATCGCGCAAGCAACGCACTCAAGGGCTCCCTACCGAGGGATCGAACCTAGGCTTGAGCCGCTGCCGTGGGAGGCCTAATCGGGTGTGCGGGAGCGAAATTAACCCCCAGACCACGGCGGCGTGATCTGTGGTTACGCGGGCGTGGACGTGAGCACGCTCTGTTTCGAGGGACAGGCTGGTACTGATCGTGTTTGAAGAACTCCCATGTCATAGCTCTATATATATATTAATGGAAAAATTGATTTTTTTGCTACACTTTCGTAAGTACTCAACAATTTGAAATTCTTTATAAACATTGCTAGAGGTACTAAAAAGGATAATGGGGTCATTTTCATACTTCATAAATAACTGCTTACAAAGCTAAATGCTCTGGTCTAAAATTTTTCGCAGCAGGAATAATAAACTCATGATAATCTTGTAACATCTAATTCAATATTATTAGTTTTGGTAAGCCACCGAATACATGTCCCTATGGCTGTTGAAAATCATCGCTGCAGTATCACAAGTTCTACTACAGTATGTAACCGAATGGGGATGTGGTTTTTGGACATTTCTAATGAACAAAATGCGTTGTTTTCATTTATTTTATAATTGTGATATGTTCCACTAATATTTTTATAAGTGCAACGCTTTATCTATCTCCTAATTTATTTTCATCCATCTGTCGCGTGTCGCATTACAAGGGGCGCGGGGCCGCGAAGTAGACTAAAATTAAAATCTATAGTTAGGTAACTTGTTGACAATTGATTTTTCATTATCACTCATTAACACGATATTAACATTATAAATATAAGATGTTCAGTATTCGGTACTCCTTGTTGGTTAGGTTGTTTTAATAATGTAAAATCACAATCCTAACTGACGGGATCGACGGAAGTACCGGAGAAACGTCGATATTAACATCGACGCAAGCAACATCACTGGGCACATCCCTATTTGACAAGCTAAACGGTCGAATTTAAAACGAACATGACATTACGTGTCAAAGTGTTCGACTGCAAGCAGTATAGTTAAGTGTCTTAGCGCCGTGCGCCTTAATCAAAGTTTTATTAAGTGCTGGAGACTTCTTAAGGCCCCATCACGTTAACTGAACTACTAAAGGGTACCTGGACGTTCCAGAAGACCGGTAAATGGTTTTTTCATTATTCATTGCAGACCTTTTCTAGCTTGGAATCACGAATACTGAGTGTAATCTCTATCATCCTAGGTCCTTCGAAGGCACGTAGCCTACCAGCCCGTAAGTAGGTCTCATAGACCCTACATAAGAAGTCGAATAATTTCCCAAAGATGTTAAACTCTATGACAAAAAGCGGCGAACAGGCAGACACGCCACCGGATGGTGAATGGCTACTGTTGTGTTACGGACCTTGAAAAGCGCATTTGAGTCCCTTATTAAAGAGCTCTAAGAAAAAACCGTGCTAGGTAACCCATTGCACAATGCTAGATACTCTTATGATTTAAAAAAAAAATACTTCTTTCTTTCTTACCTATATAGTGGTGTGGAGTGGCAAGGCATGAGGAAGACGACCGAGGAGCGATTGTTGGGCAACGAGTCGCGCAACAATGGCATCACTTGTAGTGTACCGGCCTGATGGACTGTACTGAAGTATGCTGCAGGGACAGCATTCCCAAAGAAAATCCCACCGGCTACCAAATACAGCTGCCATCTGGTTAAAAACACCCATAGATAACATTATTTCTCATCTAAATATATAATAATCCAATATTATGATGTTTGTCCACAATGAACTCTGAAACTATTCAATAGATCTTCATGAAAGTTCACATTTATGTATAACTAGCTTTTGTCCCCGACTACGTCTGCTTGAAATAGTTACTTCAGGCTAACGCTAACATGTAGCGGAAGCTCTCAAAAGATAAAAATCCCCGATTTTGAAACATTATTCATTGGTGTTCCGCTCCTATTATTCTTAGCGTGATGATATATAACACTGAAACAATTTTACAAATCGAAACAGTATTTCCTGAAATTAGCGCATGTAACCAAACAAACAAATAAACCCTTCATCTTTATTACATTCATATAGATTTGGTTCAAAATGAGAGATTTAATCATTTATATCTCAATTAATGGCCTCAATACTTTTAATAACAAATCAAATGATCGTCAATGTTGATTATTGTTATTATTTGTAAACTTCATCAGTCTCGAACAGATGGCGCTTTAAATTAGTTTGTTGACAATAAGCTGTAGGGCCGACTGTTGTAGATCTCTCATAGATGGCGCCACGTAAATACTTCATTATAATTTTATTCAGCAATTGAGCCACAGCAACGCTTGGCCCCGGCAGCTAGTTTTTATATATAAACCTATCATACAATACCTATTTGTCAAAGTTTTATTACTACCAATAAAACTCCACGTATAAGAGAAACATTTTTGTGCAAATATGGCCTTGAAGATTCTCCAGATTATATATTCTTCAATTGTTCGAGAAACAAACTCTCCCTTTTTGATGTCCTTCCTCCTTATATTCCCCGTCCTACTAACCTTACGTGTATCTTAGCTTTAGAATAGCAACCCTTTAATTTTACATGTATTGTCATTATTTATTAAAATTAACAAAATTAAACTTTCATCAGATTGCCTATTTCTTAATCGAAACATATCTAAGCTTGCCCTTTATGTATATCCGTGGGAAACAATAACTCGGTCTCAATACAAAATTGATTATCTTCGTTTTTTAATTATATTTTCCCTTCGTTTATGACACTATCTGGCACAGACAACGCACACTCTGGTTTTTTTTTGGCGGGATTTCAGACTGTCATGTAGTGGATTTTATATTTTATTCATAATCTTGTGTTACTTGACTCTATATTGTATAAAGTTGGTGGTGTTTTATGTAATATGGTTAGTTTATTATGCATAAGTGAAGTGAATGAAAAATAATACCACGGAGCATGCAATTCTGAGATGGCACAAAAACTCCATGGAAGGTTCTAACAAGGGAGCCACCATCTTGTTAGAATGTTGATTCACACGACGCTTGATATTGAAATAATCGTACAAAGCTTGTAATATTATTGACTACGTGACAATGGCAGTAATAATCTGAACGGTTGATTGCCAAAAATAAAGTAAAAAAAAAAGTCGAACACATTTTCTATCATAGAAACCTTGTCCTGACAATTACAAACGCAACAAAAAAAGGATTACCCAAATAGGTGCAGTCTGCTCAAATGAAACATTTACATACATATAGTAATTGATTATTGTCCACCTAAATAGTAGGTGGTAGAACCATGCTGAAATTATTATTGGTTTCAGCATGAATGGGTCGGCTCGTCTGGGTTAGTACCATCCGACCCACAGAAACACTGACGTCAAGTAACAGTGCTTGAATTGTTCCGTTTCGTTCGGTCAGTGAGAGCGACGGAGACCCATCTCCCCTTCCCTCCCCTCTCTTCTTCCTTTCTCTCGAGTCCCCCAAACACAGGCTGGCAACGCACTTGCGACTCCTCGGGGATTGCTAGTGTCTATGAATGGCGGTGTTCACTTAACAACAGATGACTCGCATGTTAGTTTGTCTCCTATATGATATAAAAAAAAAAATTGAAAAAACTTACTTATTCGCTTTCCTGCTCCAAGGCACGATGACTTCTTGTGCCAAATACAAGAGAATCGGTAGTATCGGAAGCAAAAACCGAAACTCTTTGTGTGGCACCAAACTGAAAAGTATTGGAAATATTAATTTTCTTGTGGACAAAATTTGTTCTCCTACTTTATATACATACTAGCTGGTGCCTGTGACTTCGTTCACACGAAAATGATTGTTTCATGAAAACCTTATCGATAAGAAATTAATTGTAGGCTGCTTTTTATTAGTAATTGTATCGTTACTACTTAACTCTTATGGCTTGCATAAATTAACAAAATTTTTTAAAATCGCAATTGTGAAATTCGCTTCAGCCATTTCAGGAACAAACAAGGAGCACTCCAATATTCTTAATATATACATGAAATTCATAGTACAATTTTTATTCATTAATGTTTCTAGATAGTTTTTGTTTATTAGATCAATAAATTAATTCCATACCCTCTATATATTTGCTGACCATTATTTCAATCTCAGATTAATGATCGACATCTTCATTGTATTTTCATACATTAATGAAAAAATAAATAGAGTAATTACCATAATTTCTTATCTACTTATAAACACCAAAATCATTCATATAATAAAGAATATTATATGATTTTTACTTTGATGTTTATCAAAAAATCCTGAGAAAGTATTAGTCTAGTAACCATGTAATTAGATATTGAAATGATCTTACTAGTAAAAATCGATTAAAATTTTTAAATTGATGGAATTACAATAATTCTGTTTAGAGTGAAAGAGCTATTATCATTTATTATCCTCTTTCTTCCATACCTTGTAAACTTAATAAATAGAAAAGATCAAAATCTACTCACCTGTACAGGGTCACGTGCAAAACTGCAGCAATTAGCAGTAATGTACAGGTTTTATTCTCCTGAGGTCGGCGGAGTGTCTTCACGATTGCCCATAAGACTGGAATCAAATTGATACCCAGAACTGCTGGTAGTCCTTGCGTTAAATACCAGTACCTGTTAATAAATATTAAGTACTTTATAGGATGTTACTTTGCACTTCCGCTTCGGAACCACTTTTGCATGGGGAGCACTTCCACGTGGGGAGCACTTCCACGTGGGGAGCACTTCCACATGGAAGCACTTCCCCATAGAAGCACTTCCGCGTGGGGAGCATTTTCGCATGAAAGCACTTCCGCGTGGGGAGCGTTTTCGCATGAAAGCACTTCCGCGTGGGGAGCATTTTCACATGAAAGCACTTCCGCGTTGAGAGCATTTTCGCATGAAAGATCTTTCACGTGGGGAGCACTTCCGATTGTAAGCACTTCCGCGTCGGGAGCACTTCCGCGTTGGGAGCACTTACACGTGGAAGCACTTCCGCTGCTAATTCCAGATGGAAGTGTAAAGTAACATCCATCCTAATATTTTATTTATATTTGTAAAAATCAAATTTGATAAGACTTGATTACCGCAGACAGACATTACAATATAAAAACAATGTCTACTTAAGTCATTTAGTTATTTACTTTTCTCTCTAACTAAAGTCGCGTCGTCATTAAAATTACAATATCTTTTGATAGAGTGAACTGATTTGAATGAAACAGACTAAATGTTACTTGAGGATACGCTTTATGATTTTCTGAGATTTTATCGTGAAAGTAGTACATTCGCAGTGATGCATGTTCATACAAACAGACAGACATAAAAATGATTTAAATGTATTTTACTACTTATTCCTAGGCATTTGCAGCAACTTTCTTCAGAAGAATCAAAAAAGTATAGGCACATTAGATTTACGTACTTATTATATGTGTAGATTGCAATATCTATTACACTTGGTCTTGATATTGTTGAAACAGTTATATAATGTGATCATCAGTGATGTGTTATGTGTCTATATTATTATTTACTTAAAGATTTGTTTTTGTTTTTTAATGTTGTTACATAAATATGATCTACTAGACATTCATAAATCATATGGGCTCCCATCGAAAACCAGCACTGCAGAACTACTAATGTACTGCAGTATATATGCTAAATGAATTTGACCAATTATTGGCCATTTTTTTTTTGATTCGCATTTTTTTAAATTTATTTTGCCGGTTCAGACAATAAACTATTTCTTTCTCTCTTTCTATAGTCGAGCAATAAAATAAAGAGATAAATGGGTTTTCTGCTTCTTAAACATTTTACCAAATAACTGTTTCAATAGACAGAGACTTACCAAGGATGTTTCCCATAGAAGGAGGCAATATCGTAGAGAACATTGAATTTAAAGAACTCCCAAGGCGTTACAATGACTCTTCCATGGAAATAAGAGTCCAGAGCAACTAATGCACCACCCGTAATCAATCTGAAATGTAATTAATTCACAATTTGTTTCTCTGAATTTGCAAATTAAAGTAAAAAAAAATTAAAAAGACATTTGACAAAATAATTAACATATCTTCACTCTTATTCAAATGGTGTTTTCATTTGCATTATATCAAAACTGAAGCTTTTTTGGAAGCTTTTTTTTTTCGAACTGACTACACTGTTGTCCTGACAGTTCTTTACAGCTTTACCGGACTACTTTTTGCACGCGGGTTTTCTCGCATTAATGAACATTTGACATATCCTTCGGAAACTTTTTTTTCTAGGTGTAATGTACTGTGTCCTTTTTCTGTATTCATATTTTATAATGGTTAGTTGACAAGTTACGGCATAAAAGCGTAACAAATCAACAAACACACGTTCGCGTTTATAATATTAGTAAGAATTTGTACACTTATAACATAAATCTATACCAATATTATAAAGGTGAAGAGTTTGTTTGTTTATTTGGTTGAATGCGCTAATCTCAGGTATTACTGGTCTGATTTGAAAAATTATTTCAGTGCTAGATAGGTTGTTTATCGAGGAAGGCTAAAAGCTATATATCATCACGCTAAGACCAACAGAATCAGAGCAGCAATAAATTTCCTTTTGAGTGCTCATGTTAGCATTAGAACAAAATAACTATTCCACAAGGGGGGAAGTCGCGGGCAGAATCTAGTCTTGTATAGATGGTAAGAACTTACCCAATAGGTACATAAGTACGGACAAGTAAACGCAAACGCCATTGGTTAGTTGTAAACAGGTTGTACAAACAGAGGACGACCCAAATTGGTGCTGATGTTGGCCTCAAGAACACACATACCACTGCCAGCCATATCCATTTTGTACTCTCTATAAAACAATGATTATTTTTTTACCTTTGTGTTTTTTTTCTCAAACTGACTACGGACCTCTGGACCTAGCAAGGTTTTAGCAGCTGCACTGGACTAATTTACTTTTGTGTGCAGCAAAGCGGTTACCACTAACTTGTGTGTAGGTTTCGCTTTGCATATACAATGTATCTTGGAGTACTTATACAGTGAATTATTTCGCATATATTTGTAAATTACTAAATTATAGTATGTATATATTGCATTTTTACTATTTCAAATTATTATCATCAAATTCATAAGAAAAATGTTATAAAAAAATAAATTTGTTTAAAAAACCTACACTAAAAAATGCACCACAATATCCTTGACTATAGTTATGTATCTATCTACCTATTAACATAAAGCTAGGAATATGTCAACTACTCTATATTACCTATTTATTTATATTTAATTCTTTATTAATAAAAATCACAATGTCGAAATAAAATAAAAAATGTACGGTTTAGTAGATACTATTTCATCAGGCAATCAGTTTCAGTTTAGGACCACTATACTGCTGAGGAAATTATGTGCAATGTTTGTACATGAAAGTGTTCAACCGATCTCAACCTTTTGAGCAGTTCTTTAATGTATCTTCCAATCTACCTAATAAAGATGAAAGAAAACGGAACTCCCTTGAATATATATACCTTCTCTTATAAAACAATTCCAAAGCTATTTATAAATGACAAAGTTCGTAGGAAATATGTTTAAAAAGATGATTCAATGGAATTTAGAACCTCTCCTGTCAATTTTTACAGTACATACTGTAATTTCTTGACTGATATCATACTGGTTTTTGAATAATCAAGAAACACCTTAGAATAATTTGATTTAACGGAATAAGGAGACATATATTTAATATTGATGATGAAAAAAAAAAAAAGGAAATTACCCCTACAAATATTTAGATGAAACATATTACATATTTATATTAGGTTGCCAACACTTAGAAGGATTTTTCGGTAATAAAACAAACTTAATCATAAATATATTGAGGACCAAGAATCTTAAGATAAATGAAACAAAAAAAAAACAATAATAAACAACAATATAAAAATAACTAAGATATAATCCTTAAAATATATATCAGTAGCTCCTAAAAATATTAAGTATTAACGTACCTTTATCATAGTAGCTTAATTTCCCATCTTTGTATGGGAATACAGACAAAGCAATAGCAACCAGAACTGTCTCCATAGTCTGCAGCAGAGTCCTACCAGAAGTATAAAACCAGAACCATGATGTAAGGACTAGAAACAAGGCCCATTTACGACCACCAGTCCATTTGTAGAAACTATAATCAGCAGCCGTGCTGAGAATTGCTTGGAGGATGCGTGGAAGCAATACCTAAAAGCAAAGGAACAATTCATTACTTTTTTAATACAAATTGTAACCTGATATTTCAGTTTTATTTAATTCTTTACACTCTAGGGCTCCGAGGAAGATCCATTTAAAATGTTGGTGACGAAAGATGGTCATGGCTCCACCGATTGTTATTCTCTCGATAACAACACACAATCGCAGTTTCACGTTGCTGCTAATATAAATGAAAAAACTTCAAGTGCAAAGGGTTATTGCTTAGAAATTTGTATTATATTACTTTGAACTCTCTTTATGTACATGGTGTAGTTCCCATAATTATGATGTAATTACAGAAACCTAGAATATAGAATTATATTTCATATAGACACCTAAGAGATACCTTATGAGGTTAAAATATAAAATAAATATCAAAATAAAATCAATTTATTGAGAAAAGCACTATTATTTATTAATATTTTTATTTCGTGACAGTTATATAATTTTGTGATCTTCGATTGTCTTGAATCTTTTAATAAGTGATTTATTTTAGGATGCATAGCTACAAGCTCAGGAGACTGATCAGGTGACCTGGAACATTGTCCCAAGCTACAACAGCCTTATACTGTCATTTATTTTTATTCAAAGAAACTTTAACATTAGGATCAAACCTATTTTATAAACCAGTAAATCAAGAGTTCACAGCGAAGAGAATGCCAATTTAATTTATATGTTCATTTTAAAGATTTCAACCTTGCTTTCAAGAATTAAATTTTGTAACTACTTATCTACATTTCCTAAATAGTAATGTGTGATCTATTATGGTAGTAATTTGCATATGACTCATGTAGTATAGGACAATTACAACATTTAAAAATATATATTGTAAACTATTTTCACAATAGAGGTGCTTGTTTTTTGTCAATTACTCAATTTACCTCTAATCTATATACAAATAGGTGAAGTTAAATCTATTCAATATGTCTTTTCCTGTATGTCAAATGATTTTCCTTATTTTTTGTTTAGTTTTATTAATGCCATTTAGTTTTGTCAATATGAAAAATTGGAGATAAGTAGATTTAGATTTTCTTAGCATATCATCAATAATATCAAGCATTAATTTTCACTTTTCATCAATTACCAAATATCAATTATTAATATCAATTATTAAAAAAAAACTAATACTGACACTGGGTCAAGTATATAATATAAAGCTGGGGGGTTTGTGTGTTTAGTTGAACATGCTAATCTCAGGAACTTCTAATCCAATTTGAAGAATGTCTTCAGTGTCAGGTAGCTCGTTGTTTGAGGAAGTTTATAGGCTTATCATCACTGTAAAACAATCAGGAGTGTTCCACCAATAAAAAATATTTCAAAATCATTTTTTTTTATCTATTTGAGAACTTCAGGTGCATGTTAATGTTAGCCCAAAGTAACTATTCCACGTGAACGCAGTTGCGAGCAGAATCTAGTTAATAATATAACTGTAAGTCTTACCACAGCCTCTGGATAATCTAGACCAGTAATCTTCAATGCAGCATAAAATACTGCTACAATACTAGGATATAAATAACTTCTTATCCCTTTCTGCCATTCCCATGTTAAGGCTCCATATCCAAACACTTGTTTATGGGCAACTTCCAGGGTCTGCCAATATTCATCAGGCACGTACCACGTCCGAACGAGGAAAACAGATAGAATTCTCACAAATAATATCACACTGACCACCTGTAGTGGCCCCAGGCCCTTTGCCAAAACCATTCTCCCGCCTAAAAAAGAAAGAGGTTAAATATGCTAGGTATAGCTATAAATAGAAAATAGTAGCGGCCTCAGTTTTTTAAATATCATTTGAAATTATTTATTCGTATATAATTGGGGCCAGTTAATTTCCAACTCAAATTCTGATATTTCAAAATTTCTTCGTGTTGACCAGTTTACCAAAACTTTACACATAAAAATGTCAATGATCGCGTCCTTCTAATTTACGATAAAATTGAATGAAACCATATAATTTTTTACTTGTCTCCTGTTTATTTCAACACCATTACTTTATTTGTTGTAAAAAAAATCAAAATTGTGAGGAATTACTAAAGAAAATTATTTATTACAAAAATATTTTTACTAACCTAGCCAACACCGCCGCCACCGCGCACTAGTGCTAAATTATTTTCTTGTATTATCGGTTTACACAGATTCGACTATGTATTATCGATTAAATGAACTCTAATATATATCATATCGATACAAAAAAACGTTAATTCGTTTAAATTCAAGTAGTAAATGAAGCACTACCAAATGTCAATTATGATTAGGTTTGTTCTGAACCTATTAAAAACAATTAAAAAATAAATTTGTAGGTGTGGTTACTGATTAAAGTTTTACAAATAAAAAATTTTTTAAACGTAATAATAGATATAATTATAATATTATACAGAAATATATGTGTTGGAAATATGGTGTTTAAATAATTTTAGATATATTGTAATTAATGAAAATGAATTGGATTCACACTAAGAATATAAATAAACAAAGTACTCCGAACGTCAATTTACAAATGTTGATTTTGATTTTTGTTGAAAATGTTTCAATCTGATACATAAATAAAAGATGTTGTAATCATAGTAAATATGGGTGAGTACAATCAATTGGTTTATAATTAGTACAAGGAATTGTTGAATTGATTGTTTTCGTTTATAGAAGAAACCAAGAACGAGACATTGGACCTTTCGAGGCGTGGGTTGAAAAAAATAGAGAAAGCGCCTACTGAAGAATCGAAAACAATTATAAATTTGATATTAGATCAAAATGAATTGCAACGACTTGATAATATCGATTCATACAGTCGGATTGAAAATGTAAGTTATTAGTTTCACTTCTTCAAGACTGTTATATATAAATATTATTTTTTTTAATTATTTAGTATATTTCGAACTTGAATTGAATAAATAAATTACCATATGGATCAATTTAGGCCGTTTTCGGCTTACGTATTTTTTATGTAATATGTCTAGCACAAAAAAAAAACCATCACACAACTTAGAGCTATAAGTATCATATAAAAAAATGTTTTTATCAACGAAAGTTGTTTTTATGAGAATCTTACTGGTGTTTTCCTAGTATGGACTTAATTTTTCATTTAACATTCATAAACGATGGACACATCTTATAAACATTATTCTCAATTTTATGTCCTGATAATCTATTTCATTATATATAGGTATATCAACTAGTTTTCATAGCATAAACAGTGTGTGGTATGCAATGAGGTTGTTAGATTTGATAAATATGACAAATTTTTTTTTCTGCAACTGACTACGCTGTTATACTAGCAAGGTCATAACAGCTTCACTGTACTACTCAGTTTTGTTTATTTTCTACAAAACTACAGTATGTTTTAAATTTAGTCAGTTCATCCCAACATATACAATGTTAACCCTTTAATATTTTATTCTGAGAACTATTACTGAAAAGGCCACAGTATGTTTTTAGTCTACTTGAGATTTTGATGGACTATTAGCCAGGTTTGATTTTTATTATTCAATAACTGTGTTCCACAGTAACAAGCTTTCGAAAGATAATATGTAATAAGATTGCTATAATCAAAACTGCAATATTAACCAAATTATTGTGCGTAGTCCGGTGAAGCTGTTAAAACCTTGCTGGGTCAATAGTATAGTCATTTCGAAAAAAAAAAAACCAAATTATTGTCTTTTTGTAACATTAAAAAATGTAAGATTGATATTTCACAGCAACATAACATGTAATAAATAATTATTATATATGCATTTAATATTATACATATGTCCTTATCTATACTAATATTATAAAGAGGTAAAGTTTGTGAGTTTGTGATGTTGTGAAGTTGTAGGGGGTAATCTCAGGAACTACTGGTCCGATTTAAATAATTCTTTCTGTGTTATATAGCTCATTCACCGAGAATGGTTATAGGCTATATATCATCACGCTAAGACCAATAGGAACAGAGCACAGATGAAAAATATTTCAAAATCGGGATGTTTTTTTCTCTTTGAGAACTGCTGCGTGTTAGTTTCTCTATTCCACGCGAACAAAGTCGCGGGCAGAGGCTAGTTATTAGATAAAGCTTGCATCAGTTCTCACATTAATTATTGTTTATAGAATAGGGCCTTTTTACCTTTTTAATATTTGGGTTTGACTAGAAATACACCTAATTTTAAATGGCAATGTGGTCTAAGATGGTGGATATGTATATAGTGTATATGACTCTGCAATGCAGCTTCAGGAACACACTGCTAGGTGATTTGCAAATTTCTGGGTAGTAAGTAGTCATTCAAGCTTAGAAAATACTCTGGTCTCCATGCTATAGTTTTATTACATTGTTTTTTTTATGAAGACCACACTACTGCTGAGCTATAATAGCTTCACCTTTTATTTTCATTCCAGTTATCCATTTGCAATAACTTTCTGCTGAGAATGCATGGAGTGTCGAGACTAACAAACATCCGTATATTAGCACTGAACAACAATGGCATTCTCCAGATTGAGGGCTTGAAAGACTTGATATATTTAAAAGTGCTAAAGTTAGCAGGTAATCTTTCATGTCATATTTTTTAAACTTATACATTCTTTAAACATATTTATGCATATGTATTTTACTTTCACAGGAATATGTTGTTAATTTACAGATTTAATTTAATTTTTTATATACTAACTAAACCTTAAACATACTAAAATGTCATTCATGTTATCATCTGGAACTCTTCGATTTAAAAATTAAGTTATATTACTTATTGACTAGTATTGCTGAATATTTTTTTTTTTATTATGTACTAACCAAGCCTGAAACATCCAAAAAAATGTCATGTTGTTATCTGTAACTTTGAAATTAAAAAAATAGTTATATTAGGAGGAGTTGTTACCTTATTTATTGGTATTGCTAAATATATTAATTTGTTTGATACTTTTCATAGTTTTATGGGAGTGCTACTTTACGTTTAATTAATAATGCTTTGGGAATAGGATGAGGGATATAATTAGAATGATTTTATGGTTTGGTTTTGCAATAAACTCTTATGTACATCAAATAAATTATTACACTACAAAAGATACACTAAAGAAATTAGTGTAAAATCTAATCATTTTCATTAAATCCTCATTATATACCCACTAAGTGTGTTTAAATAACAATGTAAACCCATTCTGAAAAAGAAAGTATTCAAATTATTTTAATCATAATAAAATAAACAATTCTTAATATTTCTTTGAGGACTGTGTTACTAATATAGAAATAAATATGCATAAAAAACTAACAAAAAAA
>JACEII010000016.1:10098421-10177089 GCA_014332785.1 Antheraea mylitta
TTACAGATAGTAGAAGAGATACAAATACAGATATTAGCATACAAATCAAAGATGTGTATTATAATTTAAATTTAATTTTATTAAGAGAATGTAAATAGAGCTCTTATAAAAATAATATAAGGGGAGAAGTCTGTTATAAAGGTCTTTGAAAATCCTGTATGTCTTCTGTTCTCGATATACTCAATAACTACTGAACGAATTTTCATGCAGTTGTTACCAGTAAAGTTTTTTTTTTTTTTCGAAATGACTACGCTATTGATCCAGCCAGGTCTTAACAGCTTCACCGAACTATTAAGGCGAGCGCTTAAGGCACTCAGCTGATTTTATTTTGGCAACCAGCTCAAGGGTGCACGGCACACCTCGGCTTGGCTGTTGCCTGTTGCATGTAAAATCGCGACTTATCTAGCTAACCTAGCTAACTATTCATATATGTATGAGTTGTTGAAACGTATGTGTACCAAGCATACACGCCTCAACAACTCCTCCATATATTTATTATCGGAAAATTGAGAGTTTTTCAGTTCAATAAGGGGAAAAAAGTAAACCCTTCCACTTTCATGTGTAAGCGTGTAGGCGTGCACGTGTGTGGGGGTGATCGTGTAGTGTTGTAGCAGTGACGTATACACAGTCACCGTATCGCGCAAGCAACGCACTCAAGGGCTCCCTACAGAGGCATCGAACCTAGGCTTCAGCCGCTGCCGTGGGAGGCCTAATCGGGTACCGTAGATAAAGTGATTCATGAGAAAGGTTTAGGTATACATATAATTTGTCAATGCTTTTTTTTATAAGGCCGGGGTCGCTAGTATTATGCAAATCGAAGAGTTGTATAGAATATTCTAGTCTTAATATTTTCTTAACATTAAATAGCGGTTTCGACTACCGGCCCTTTGTTCTCAACTGGATAATGAGCGTAAAATCCATCGACGGATTTGTCGTCACCGCAATAGAAAGGTAAGAATTAACTATTAATTGAAGAAATCATACCAATTATTTTATTTACCTTACAAACCTAATGAAATTATATTGATAGTTTCGATACTTTCGTTAAAAGTGAGTAAAAAATCCATAATAGATTTTGTGTTTTGTTTACAATACCTATTTTAATATAGCAAGGTACTCGTTTTGTTCTTGGATTCAAAGCAATTTAAAAGATGGAGCATGATAGATACCCATACTATCTACCCATAAAACATTGGTAAGAGGTGTACGAGACAAAAAAGTTTGAAGATCACTGTTCTAAATTCTAGTGCTATGTTTTGTTAAAAAAAAAATTTTTTTTTGGTGTATTACTTTACTTTTTGCGATATGTTTATTTCGGAATTAGTGATTTGTGTTTATTATAGATATTATGTTTTCCAGTTTAAAAGCGGAATGGTTGTACAGTCAAGGCAAAGGCAGACACTTCCATTCGGGTCAACATTTAGAACTCTGCGAGTATCTGTCTACTACATGCCCTCTTACTGCAGACGCGTTAGAAACGGAAGATCAGAGGAAACTCAGGCTTATATTAAGCAAGGTATAGCTGTGTACAATTTTACCATGGATTCTTGATGGCACAGTTGCATGTTAATGGTTTTTAAGAGTTATATGTTCTGAAAGAAGTATTGTATTGAATTTAGCACTTAGCAAAGGCTAATATTTTTTTTTTTCAGGCTCAACATCATCAGCAGCAATTGAAAGACCAGAACCACAGCCCATTGAAGCCAAAATTACAATCACCTAGGATGCAGTGTAAGTATAGATTACGATAAAAGTTATATGTCAAAAATGAACTACTGTGTTGTGTTTCTCTTTAAGTATTATTGGTACAAGCTGTTGTTGGTTATTCTACTGTTGGGTAACATGCTGTCTTTTATTATATAGCAATTCATAATAGTGAACCGTATCGTGACTTTGAGTGTGACTAACATACTCTCTTTTCTACTTATTGATTTTTAAATCGTGCTAGTTCTTTCGCATGTTACTATAACACTAGCCTATCATCTTCATTGTCAATAATAACGGTCATTCTTTTTAAATAATATGAGTATTTTAAATTGGGTCTGTTTCATTTAAAAAAAAAAACAATACTGTAAACTAGTGGACGGAAAGATCGTGATTTATGACAAATAGAGACTATAAATCTTTGACACGTTGAAGGTAAGGAAAAAAATGTTTCTACTTTTTTTTTGTTCCTGATAATATCAAAACTAAATACATAAAAGAAAATAAAGACAATCGATTAAGAGATAGAAGGAATAACTATTCTGTCTCTACCTATCTAACTATATTTCTGTATTTGTCCAAAATTTAGTATGTTGTTTGTCCATTATGAACTCCGGAACTACTCAACCATGAAATCTTTATGAAAATTGTCATTTTTATACGATTTAGTCCAACTTCACAGATGGGATAACTTATATTTCGGTTAATGACCTCAATATTTTTTAATCACAAATTAAATAATTGTCAATGTTGATTATTGTAAGTTTCATAATTCTCGAACAGATGGCGCTTTAAATTTATTTGTTGCCTGAAAACTGTAGGACCGACTGTGGTAGATATGTTATAGATGGCGCCAGGTTTTACTTTTGATTTTTTTTTCAATAACAACCACAGCAACGCGTCATTTCAATTTCAAAATAAAGTTCGAATATTTTTTTCTGTTTCCGGAACAACAGCAAGAATATCATCCCGGTACATGGGCCGTTCGCCCGACCGTCTTACATCGAGCTACCATTCGGCTCTATCGAAATCGAATTCTCCTTCGAACATGAGCTCATCTTACACTGGCGACTTGCCAGGTGTTCCCGCGACCATGAGCCAGAGCTTCGACTCGCCGGGTCTCATGTACGCACTCGAGAAACGAGATCTACGAGAGAAGAACCATGGTGAGGAACCTAGTTTCGAATTGATTAGCCCCACATGGAGGTAATTTTATAGTTCACAGGGGCAATTAAAAATGGACTCGACACGACTTTAACCCTTTCACTTTGGGCTATTTAAATTTAATGCTAGATATCGGTAACAAATTTAAAAAAGTAAATCTAAATAATTATTAGGTATAATTTCGTTTGAAGTTACCAAAATATCAACTGTGCAATACCTCCTCCTTCCTGTGATCAAGTATGGTACTTTGATGGCTCCCCTCCCCCTAACCCCAGTGAAATATAGAAAATGTGAAGATCTTGAAAAATAATGTAAAATATTAGGAATGGATAACATTACTTAGTAACGAATTATATTTTCAAAGGTCTCTAACTCCGTCCAACAACTAATTACCCAATCATTCAAGCCTATTAATGTTTTAATGACCCAATGATTCAATACTATTAATATTTCAGATCAACCGAAACCAGTGAACCAGTCACTGGAAGCCGCTTCCAAGATGGTACCAGTTCCCGAGTCTCTGATGAGCCCAGATTACCAAGACCCCATGTACGACATCCAAAGACCGATACCCAAACCGAACTCAGTGAACAGCGTCTCATCCCAATCGAGCAACAGCAGCCTGCAAGAGGAAAAATCCAAACCATCTAACTCAGTTAGCAGGAATTTAAGAGGTTCACCAAAGTTAACCAAGAGTGCAACATCCTCACCTAAACTGAAGACTAGAGTGGACCAACGGAAGGGCAGTCTCAGCAAACTCGAGTTGAAAGATAATAACAAGCTGAACGGAATGACAAAGAACAACCCAGACGACATCGATCAAGACAAGTTGGAGATAATAAAACTGGCTTCAAACCAACGGAGGCAGAAGAAGATGAGTGTAGAATCAACGGCTGCGATCACAATACAAAGGATGTGGCGAGGATACAGAAGCAGGAATTTAAATAAAGACACTCTACGAATTCTGCATGCAATACAAGCGGCAAGAGCGAGACAGCATATACAGTAAGTAAATCTTGATTAATATTATTAATACCTATTAGTGCTTGCGTCCAGGTTTCTCAGAAGAAAACACCAATAAACTTGCAAGACTCTAATATCATAAGACTCTACAGTATACTATATTATTTATACCGTAGCATAGTTTTCGTACTTACAACTAGTACATGGGCTAATCCCTAATTGCGAAACGACTTAATCATACATGTACATATTTTACATATTTTTAGGGCTCTGTAATGACATGGTAATAGCAATAATTACGTCTATTCTAAATAATAATAAATATTATACAAACACACACAATTTACGTACATTAGCGAATTATAGAAAATGTATGCCAATTATTAGAAAAAAAAAGATATGACATACAAGACTCATTTGCCCATATTCAAATTTATTATTAGAATATTACGTAAACATTTATTATTCACTAGCTTATGATCACGGTTACGTTTGCGTAAATGTGTATTTTACCTATCCGTCGGTAATAATAGTTTTTTGTAAAGAAAGGTATCTTATGTCTATCTCTATAGCTCTGACAATGTCCATACTAAATGACCTGAGACCTAAGACCTGTCTCAAAATGGCGGATCATGTTTTTAATTATAATTTTTTCTCATGACATTAATATTTGCGTTTTTTGGCAATAACACGTTTAATATAAAAAATATAACTTTACGTCATTTGGTATTGTCAAAGTTTCTCAAGTTTTGTAAATAAATCTGGTATTTCATAAAAACTTATGCTGCCAAGAGTCTATTGACCTGTGCCTCATTAAGTTTACTTTCGTTTGTATGGCTTGTACAGCTCAAACCTAGCTATGGGTTTGGGTAGTCCAGGGGTTAAGATGAAAAAGTATAATAAACAAACTTATATTCGCATAAGGGTGGTAGAGCCAAGCTGAAGCTATTACTAGTTTCAGCATAAATGAGTTGGCTCGTCCGGAGTAGTACCACCCTCCCACAGAAAACCGACGTGAATTAACAGTGCTTGCATTGTTGCGTTTCGTTCGGTCAGTGAGAGCGCCAGAGACCTACCTATCCTTCCCTTCCCCTGACTCCTTCCTTCCTCTCCCCCCACCCCAACATAGGCTGGCAATTCACTTGCGACTTCCCAGGTGTTGCAAGTGTCTATGGATGGTGGTGATCACTTATTGTTTGCCTCCTATGACAGAAAAAAATATATATTAAGGATTATATTCTGACTAAACCTTACTTTTAATTGAACAATCTTGGCAGCCTGTTGTATTATTGAAGTTGGAATAAGGTATTAGTTTACACCCTAAAAACCCTTTATCAGGTAATAAAAATCATAACAAAATGTATTTAGCTATTTCGATGATTGGTTAATACAAACAAACAAACAGAATTGTAAATGATTGCGTGTTGCTACAGAAGACTGACCTGTGACATGGAAGCGACCAAAGCTGCATTGGAGAGTGAGAGGAAAATACAGCAATTACAAATGCAGGCCATCAACGCTCTGTGGAAGAAAGTCTCTACATTGCAAGCGACGGGTAAATCTCACTACTAAATTTTTCATGTTTTTTCCTGGAAAAAGTGAATAGATTGTTGTAGAAGGGTTCTCATAAAATTCTTCTTTTTTTTTAACTTTATTTTGGCAGTCAATCTTTCAGATTATTACTGCCATTGTCGCGTAGTCAATAATATTACAAGAGTCGTACGATCCTTTCAATATTAAGCGTCGTGTGAATACATATTCTAACAAGATGGTGGATCCCTTGTTAGAATCTTCCAGGGAGTTTTTGTGGCATCTCAGAATGTCATGCTCCATGGTATTATTTTCCATTCACCTCACTTATGCACAATAAACTATTACGTAAAACACCACCAAATTTACAAGTCAGAGTCAAATAACACAAGATTATGAATAAAATATAAAATCCACTACATGACAGTAAAACTCCGCCAAAAACTCCAAAAAATTCTTATTAGATTGAATAACTGTATGTTTGTTTACAGTACTAGATAAAGTTTTAATGTGTGTATTTTTTCCCACGAATTGTTGACTTATCGTTTTATTTGTTCAAAGGGTTTGATAAGGTTGTGATACCGATATTTACATCTAGTAATTTTTTTAGAGTACAGAATATGGTTATTTTTTATACAACTCACAATAATTATAATTTAGAACCTTAGGGTTGTAAAATTTATAATCTACTGTTAGCTTAGAAAAATTGTATAAAGTTCCTGCAATAATTTGTTTCAATTTGTGTTCTCAGAGAGTAAACAGAAATTATCAGATTCAGATGAGAACGGCGATGCTTTGCGACAGCTCACTGAAACGTGTTTCAGTCTTCAAGCTCAGGTCAGTTGTTCAGAGAATTTTTTATATCTATATATATATTAATATTAAATACCTTCAAATAAGCAATTCTTTTATTCATCTCTTACCGCGAAACTTATTATGTAGGTAGTTTCGGGGACGATAAATCGATCTAGGTAGATTTTATTCATAGAAAACTTTTTTTAACTAAGATTTCAGGCAATGAAAGAATATGTAATGTATATCAAAATGTCAAAATCCATTTAGGAGATACAGTCTTCGTCAAGATACTAAGCCACTCTAAAGTACCCTTTTTTATTGACGTGGGGAAATCCACATGGTAACGCCACCCTCTCGGGGGTGAGAGTGGGTGGTGTGAGACTTGTACTCACTAAAACCCCATGGAGTACCGGCTGCTGCTTTGATTGGGGCGGCATAATTGATAGCAATGCATGGTATTGTTATTACCATACTGCCCCAACGGTTAGCTCGGCGACCACCAATAGGGAGGCAGACTAGGTACGCACCAGCTGTCTCCCCTCGTCAGCCGAACCTATGCAATGAGAAGATGGGCCCCCGTGGACTCTTTCCGCCACCTCTTTTTGTAAGGGAATCGTCAGAGTCCATGCCTGTTCGTTGCTGAATAAAATCACACCAGCCTCGTTAGCGAACAGGCATGACAAGACGGCAGCGGAGACGGCCTGCGAAGAGAATCTTCTGAAGGGCCACACTGATAACCAATGGGGAAGCTAAGAGGCAGCATTTAGCTCGTCCCCTTCCCCCACCGTTACCAGACCTGGATCTGACGAGGGGTGGTTGCTGAAGTTTTTTTTTATGTCATATACTAGGCAAACGAACATGCCGGTCACCTGTTGTTAAGCGATCACCGCCGTCCATAGACACTAATTACTTCAGAGGATTCGCAAGTGCGTTGCCAGCCTTTGTCTGGGGGAATGGAGAGAAAGGGAGAGGGGAGATGGTTTTCCGTCGTTCTCACTGACCGAACGAAACGCAACAATGCAAGCACTGTTACTTCACGTCGGTTTACTGTGAGAGGGTGGTGTTACCCCGGACGAGTCAACCCATTCATGCTGAAACCAATAATAGGTTCAGCGTGGCTCTACCACCTACTAAAGTGTATCCAATCTGTCTGCCTATTAGGTGGAAGATGGCCACCGGGCGAACCGTTGGGTTGGCTGTCTCCAGTAGCTAGTCCGATCCCTCGCCGTCCCAACAAATACCGTCTGTCGGTACATCGCGGGGTTTTAGTCAGTGCGAGTTAGACATAATCCAATATCGCTCCGGGAGGGGTGGGTATCAATAAGTAATTTGCCCACGTTAATAAAAAAAAGAATTTGCATCGACAAATAACCGCCGCGCCGCAGCCGGAATGCGAAGCTGCCCCTCCCACGCACAACACTCAGATAAAGTATGTTGCGTGGTGCCCTCCTCAGTGCTGCACTCGTGGCATGTCGCGTTGGGCTCCCAGCGAGCAATCTGGTGCTGGTATTACATAAACTAACCATACCTGATGAGTACCTACTCCAGTCGATTCATCAGACAACCCCACTCCAGATTGCAGGACCTGGCGCACAGCATCTACAGTATATCTGCCAAAACTCGTAGTACCTCCGCCCTTCCGTCTCTCCTCTCCTCTCTTCTATCTCCCTGGGAGCGAGAAACTCCCCAATTCGTTTTCTTATCGCTGTGAACTCTTTTACACGGTGGCAATGATCTCCGTCTCTTAACCTAAGTTCAGGCTAGCACGTAATATCGTCAAGAATATAATGCAAAATAACTGTCAGCGTATGATTATTGAAATGTAGCCTCTGCCCGCGACTTCGTTCGCGTGGAATAAATACTTTGGGCTAACGTTCACACGCAGAGGAAGCTCTTGTGAAGACAAATGAAACTCACAAATGCTGATATAATACTGTTCCTTTATTTTAGAGAGTACACATATAACATACAATTGGTAGACATGGATAGGTGTATATCTACATCTTACTTTGAAGGGAAAAAACCCGATTTTAAAACATTCTTCTTTGGTGCTCCGCTCTTATTGGTCTTAGCGTGATGATATACATTCTATAGTCATTCTCGATAAATGAGCTATATAACACTGAAAGATTTTATTAAATCGGACCAGTAGTTCCTGAGAGTACCCCCCACAACGTCACAAACTTTGCCTCTTTATAATATTAGTATAGATTGGCATTTACTTCACCTTTAAATTTTTTTATCTCTTTAAAATAAGCTCTCAATGTTTACACGTTTCACGTATCAATAAATCACCACGCTGTCTTATTTGTTACTAAGAGCTTATTCCCCATGAAAATTTTTCTGTGTTCAGGAATGGTATTTATTGTTGGGTATTTCATCTTTAGTGCAGATTAGTGTCCATTTAACTACTTAATATTGGTTTTGTGCAAAGTAAAAATCTTAATTAATAAAAATTAAACATATTGTTTAAACTTAAATTACTGGATTACTGTTTGTCGTCAATGACTATTGTTTCCGAACAGGTTGTAGAACTTCAAGGTTGTATGCAAGAAGTCCTGAAGGCAGTCTCTGCAAAAACTCAAGCGGAGCCAGTTGGCACACAGACAGACATAACCGCTGTTATCACTCCTCAGGTAAGTTCATTTAAATTACATTTGTTTTTTTTTTATTTATTCAAAGTTAGCTGCGAGCCCCGACTTCGCACGGATGTTTTAATAAGGAAAAAGTGATACCAATTCGCTTTTACAATATGACAATGGAATGAGAGGAAATGACAACTGATCAACTGAATGTCAATCTTTCAATTGTGTCAATATTTTTGAAGATCTGTATACTGTCTTTAGTGACACTCTGACACTGATTTTTTCTTAATCCATTGAGTATTAAAGTACACTTATATTTTTTATTTTTTCGTAACAGCGGTACAGTCCGCGGTCCGATAGCTGAGCTTTGCATTTACGTGAGTGATTATCAAAAGTAGAGGCAGACAAGAAACTTTTTAAAATAAAATTTATTATGTTTTGCGTAGGTAAAACTAAATAAGCAAAAAATGTTACCGTAAATGAATACTAATGAGTATGTTCATTACATATCAACACTTACATGTAACTGAGAAGTCGGTTCATCATTTTTTTTTAAACTGAGTGCGTTATTGACCTGACTGACCTTCGGCCTCCACAGATTCAAAGATTCATCAGACTAGCAGTCAGAGATCAATAAATAGTATTGAATAATGCAGTGACACTTGCTGTCCTTACCATTCAGACCATCAGACAGACCATTCATGTAATGTGACTATTTGGTTTTGGAGGAGTTTTTGGCGGGATTTCAGTCTGTCATGTAGTGGATTTTATAGTTTATTCATGATCTTGTGTTATTTGACTCTATATTGTGTAAATTTGGTGGTGTTTTAGGTAATATAGTTAGTTTATTGTGCATAAGTGAAGTGAATGTAATATAATACCACGGAGCATGAAATTTCGAGATGCCACAAAAAAATCCTGGAAGATTCTAACAAGGGATCCACAATCTTGTTACAATATTGATTCACACGATGCTTTATATTGAAATGATCGCACGACGCTTGTAATATTATTGACTATGTGACAATGGCAATAATAATCGGAAAGATTGATTGCCAAAAATAAAGTTAAAAAAAAAATGTTACTATTTAAACAACATTTCATCAATCAATTAAAAAAGAGTACGACCGGACTCTTTGCGGAATTTGGCATATGTTCCCATGTATACACTGCCTTGTTATAATAATCATTATGGTATGCGTACATGGGAATATATGCTTCCTTCAATTTTAAACGCATTAGTAAACGGCAATTATTACCAGCCGATTATATAATTAAATTACAAAAAAGTAATGTAAAACAAGCGAAACGTATTTTAAGAAGTTACTTCATTTACGAAGTATTGTATAACTTAAATATCTTATCGGTGTGTTGACAAAAATACCTCTCCTCGATTAAACCGCAATGGTGGTTTCCTGAAGAGAGTCTTGCTATATAAATGTATGTATTTTTCTTTTGTCATTAATAGATAAAAAAAGTTTACTTGGCTATTTAAAGGATTCCGTATTGATCTTTTATTTATATTGACGACCATTTCACTAATAAATCGAACACGCGAACAAAATATTAACAATTAAATACGTGACGCTGCTACCAGTACACGAGGTGAAGTGTGGTAGTACCGTTGTGGAGTTGCGTCGTGTATATACGTATCTGAGCACTCAAACGAATACAAAACTCAGCTAAAACAGAGTGGAATGTACTACATACAATGTTGTTATAGTAATAAAACGATTCCGATAATAAAGATATGGAGTTGTTGAGGCGTATATGCTTGGTACACATATACATTTCAACAATATATATATAAATAGTTAGCTAGGTTAGCTAAGATAGGTCGCGATTTTGCATGCAACGGGCGACAGCCAAGCCGAAGTGCGCCGTGCACCCTTGAGCTAGTTGCCAAAAATAAAATCGGCTGAGTGCCTTAAGCGCTGGCCTTAGTAGTCCGGTGAAGCTGTTAAGACCTTGCTAGATCAATAGCGTAGTCAGTTCGAGATAAAAAAAAAACGGCGAATACATATGTTTGCGAATGCAATTTATTTATATTTCTATAGAAGATGTCGTTTACAGGAAGAGAGAAGCACGTGGTTGAGGCGACCTCAGTCCCTCCCGCTATCGGCTGCGACCGTGACTCCGCCCACACCCACTCCCATCGCTGTCCAAAGGGATATTGTGTAAGTCAATATTTGCTAGTAGTCCGGTGAAGCTGTTAAGGCCTTGTTTTACAGAGTTTTGAAGATAAAATATAATAATATTCCAGAGAGAAAACAAACGAAGCAGGCGGTCTTGGCATAGAGCGAACCGAGTCTATTATAGAGGAGGAATCGAGTCTGATAGAGTCGAGAGAGAGGAGCGTCATTGTCGACTAATCTTGCGATTAATCCTAAACAAATATCGCCTTTAGAAGTATAAGTATAAGGATCGTTTTTGTGGTACACTAAAGCAGCTTGAGGTTTGTAGAGTGGGCTTGATTAGATATCGATATTCGAGGTTTTTAATTTAAGAAGTTGGTAGGTGTCACGTTTTTTTCATTTTATTATACAATAGCATGATTATGTTCTAAAAAGCACAATATTGGTCCATATAATCCAAGACTTGCGTTGCTTGAGTGTGACGCAATATATAATTCAAGAATTTCACACTCGTACAGGGTTACCAACATTTATTTTATCTGATCACGGTATGTTTCAGAGTAAACTGTAGAAAACTGTGGTATTTTTATTCAGACGGCAGAAAAATATAATATGTTTGCTATATACTTATCATTTTTCAGTTCATATATTTTTTAATGTTCTATAATAAAATTATTATTTAATTCTGTCATCTAAATGATACGCCGATGTTATTACTGAAACTACTATTAACCACAAAACAAAAGTTGGTCCCAAATAGAAATCTTAAAGTCATGATAATTTTCTCTTTGACAAATAAGTTGTGTCAAGTTTCAAAGCTGGCGATAGTTTCAGTGTGATAATTTAATGATATCAAAATTTTAATAGTATTGTTGATTCTATTACTGTAAAATTTTGTACGACTGGCAACCCTACGTAAGTATGAGTTTTGACAGCTGTCAAATATACTGACAGCACGTCAAGCAGAAACGCGATATAACCAGTTTTGAAAACGGCTACTTTATTTGTTCATCAAAATATATTGATTGTACAAAAACGTCTCATCTACCGTTATTTTGTATTTATTTACATTCATTGTCTGAATTTAAAACACATAAAATCTATAATAATCGATAATATTACATGACAATAATATTTCACGCCAGTTTTGTTTACTCGACCCTTTGTTCTTTTGAAACGTTATCGATAAATTAGTATCGATGATCGGTCTAATTTCAATCAGTTTAAAATTATAGCATGACTTTTATGTGCAATGAAAAAATCTCTTTTTGAAATACCCTAAAGCAGGTGCATTTAATTAGAATTCGAAACTTTTCTGATAGATTTGCTACAAGTTTCAATATCAGACATACAGATATCAAATACCTAAGAGTTTTACCTTATTATAGTTATCCTTGTCCGTTAGTTCCGATAACTTTGTCATACGTCCATGGATACAATACTTTTATACATTCAATTTGCTTTGTGTTTACGTAAATGCATAATAGTATTTTTGTTTGTCTGTAACGTCTAAAATTGATATTTAAAACTATAGTACAGTATCTATGCCATCTTTATAAGTGTAAATTATAAAACTTTTTTGTATTACTACAAATTTAAATATATCTACTCAAAAACTTTATGTTTTCACCAAAGATTGTCAATGTACGCTACACAAATTATTTTAAAAATAGCGGATTTTTTGACATATATGTCTATAAAATAAGTTAACGCCACGTAAGATTTAAAATGTATTCTGAAAAAAAAAAACTGTAAAAACAATTATTTAGAAAGTTTTAACGTCTATATAATATTTTCCGTGATGTACATTCAGCAACAAAAGTAGATAATTATTCAATAGGTATAGATTATATCGTGGGTTTTAAAGATTGACTGTCTTGTTTTATTATAAAAAAAAGTAATTATCGGAAGTACACTTTGTTAAAGCACACTTTATTTCGTTCGAATATGACAATACTATTTTCCTATCATTGTCATTATTTGACAGATCTATGTTGCAAGTTTAAAAAATATATATTTGCAACGGTTGTTTATTCCATATATAATATCGAATCATTATAACAAACAAGTATAAGAAGCTAATGATAGATTTTTACTCGGGAAAAATTCTATGTATTAGAGATAACCAATAGATGAATAAAAATAGACAAAAATGTGATTATAATAAAGTTGAATTTTTAACCAATATAGATTGATTGAATATATCATACTTAAGATTAGTGGTTCTAGTTGCTAATTAAATTTGTTGCCATAATAACGTTGTCTCAAAAAAAATGCACGTTTGTTATTCAGACAGTTATAGATAATTGTGGTTCGCAAATTCAGGTATAATTTGGTACGATTCACTATTTGATTCAATTATTTTTATCAATATCTTTATAGTTTCATATAATATAGACTTAACATCGGCTGTTAGTATTCATAGAATTTTTTTTCTTAAGTAATTATGTTTGTTGCTGATTGTACTTTTTAAATATGAGACGCCTACAATGCGTTTTGGCTCAAATTTTATTAGACCTAATTTATGAAAATCAATGAAAGACAAAGAAGACACGACTGAAAATTCGAAACATTAGACTAAGTCGCTGGCTTTAAAACAGTTTATTTTATACAATGTTTAGCTTTAGCTTTTGTAAAGTTTTGATGATTGGCTATTTAATGTACATGACATTAGTTCTAAGCTTATTTGCCCCTGAAACAGTATATATTTAAGCCAATTTCAAAAATCGTATTTATTTGTCACAATTTAGCTTATAAGTACATTTGTATAACCATCGCACGTTTTTATTTTAAAAATGAAATTAATGTATGTTAACGAAAGTAGTCAAAATCCCTCATTGTAAGTTATATTTAGATCACAAACACTAATATAACAGGTTACAACGAACTACTTGGCTTTCCAGTGTACCATCAGTATATATGTCCAAATTTAGTTTCTCGGATACAAGTCGACTTGAGCTTAAATCAAATAAGATATGCAATTAAATTTTTATTTTAGTCGATTATTTATCGACATTGTCTTTTTCATGGCACCTCTCTAAAAACACACGCTTAGGTTAACGAAGCACAACATTTATTGCCATAGGTTATGAATTGTATACTACTTTTATATCAGCAATAATTAATTTTTTATACTAACAATACCTCTCCTCTTTCAACAACATATCGATTTCGAACTTTGATTCAAAGTCGACTAATTTTATCGTTCATTGAAGGATTTGGTCAGTTAAAACGTTTAATTGAATTGTAATATTAACTGATATTTATTTATTATTGTTGTGAATTAAATTACTCCATAATTTTCCATCGATAACATATTCAATGGACGCCGATCGCTTAATTTTTTTTATTGAAATAATTTTGCTATAAAGGTCTTGAGATGGTGTAATGTCAAAATATTGTACCTATATGAAAGACATAAAAAAGAAGGCACAAGACGTGTGCACACTTCTTATTAGTAAAAAATGGTCAAATAAATCGATGTTCTTGGGCATCTTATATTTGACCTGTTTGAAGCGTGGTAGAAATATCGCAATTATTTAAATTTGTTTACTCAGATGATTGGCGATTAGATAATACAAATTAGTGCGAAATTTCGTATAGGTAAAGTAATGGAAAAAAATTGTTGTCAAAAGTCGATTATAATATATTAAATAGTCGATTAATAGGGTCAGTTGTAATATTATTATTTTTCCTTAAGTGTGAAATGGTTGGGTTATTTTTGGTTAATTTGTTACGATAAAGTATTTATATAGTATCGTGTATAACGTTTCGCTTAAGTTTTATTTGAAATAGAATAAGTGCGAACAAAGTTGCCTTCGACTGCTGAGCTTTATTTTTATGTCACAATTTTTGTCTAGTTTTTAGCTCTTAAAATTGCGTGATTTATTCTCGGATATGTGTATGCTTTTGTAAAAGTTATTTCTATTAATTTTACGTCTAAACATCATAGCTATTTGGACTTTATTCGTTTCTGATTAATTATTTTGTAATTTAAGTCCTATTGTGCGTTTCAAGTGAGAAGATAAACCGCGTCTGCGTCATCTTCACACAATGTCAAATACAAGTCACACTCAATATCCGAGTCAAAATCATACCGTCACTAAAAAAAGAGTACTTAAAAATACTCTTATATTATAGAAACATCAAAAATGAAAGTTGTATTCAGATATATTTTTGTTTAAAATAATTACATGTTTCTTTTTCTCAGACATACGTTATTTACTAAAATGACATGAGAAATATGGAGCAAGATGGCGGATTGACATTTATCTTATTATTCGAAACGTATAATACATGTCTCTGGTACCACGTGTGATTGAATCGTCATATTTTAAAATGTTAACATATACATATATGTTGATGGATTTCAACTACAAAGAGAAATGATCGATAAACCACAATAATTGAATCGTTATTAACTATACTCATATAGTTTATAAATATTTAAAATTTGCTTTAGTTTATTTCAATTCGAAAAAGTTCAAATAGTTATGAATAATCGTAATCTCTAATAATTGCTAAGTCTAACTAGTCATTTTTAACAAAGGATTTTGTAATACATTTTTGTTAATCAGTGCAATTATTTATCGACTCACTTTAAGTATCACTATTTTACAGAACACAGCTTATTTCCTCATAAATGTAGGTGTGGTTTATACCTTTCTCAGCTAAAATGTTAATATTCTTGCCCTGTGATGTTATTTCATACTATTTTCTACTTACCATACACGATAAGCGCCTTATAAGCTTTCACATTCATCGAACGACGCTCTAAAACCAATAATTAAGGAAAAAAGGTAATTAAGGAAACGGGGCACAGAACTGAAAACAATCGAAATCCAACACCCATGTATTCCATTGTATTCGTAGATAAAATATATTGCCCATAATTTAATGCGATCGTAACAGTTGGACTTCAAATATATGATTAACTTATTGTACAATATTTTTGGTTCGATTTATGTACACTGATAATTTTTTGTATTCATACATGAAACGGCTGTTTCATATGAATTTTGATAGTAATTAAAACGTTGTATTAAATGTTGGAAAGGATAGTTGACTAATGTATATTAGAGAAAATGTACGCGTTAGTAAATTACACTTTTCATCGACAATTTTCTGTTGGTATACTAGTTCGTTGTTATCGTATGGACAGAGCCATGCTTCTGATAATCGATAATTTAAAAAAAACGTTGAAAACAAATGAATAGTATTTATATGCCAATATTTAAATGTTGGTTAAAAAAAACACGCCTGAATGGACTGGAATTATTTGAACGCCTTTGCAATATTTACCATTGCCGTCGGTGTTGCTTTTTCGATTTTAGCAATGTTAATATAAATAATAGGAATAAAGTTTATGTTAATGTCAACATTAAAATATTACATTTTTTTAAATAAATCAAAATTATTTGTACGAATGGAAGGTTATCAGTGTACACACGAATCAAATATCCAAAGAGATTTACCGTCCTTGATATTTGGATTTCACTTACCCCACCTCTTATTTGTTATTCGATGTGTTAAAGCCTGTATTTATTATTATGTTTTATAAAACGATTTTTAAACATTAACTGTGTTTTATTCTACCCCTCTTATTTGTAAACTTTGGCGGTGTTATTACAAAAAGTTAAATACTTGATTTAAAAAGGATATGTTTTAAATGCACAGTACTCGCTGAATGTTCGCCATCTTGCTCTTTTGTCTCGCTTTGGTTAGGTTAGGTTAGACTTGCGAAAAAAGGATAACGCGAACATGCCTCGGGCGAGCGCGGTGCATTTAGTACGAAATCTTTTTAAAACAAGTATTTAATACGTAAAAATTTTTTTGGAATGACACCGTGGGTGTTTGGAAATGTCGCATATAATGTCTCACAGTTCACGTAATTGTACGTAGATCAGTTTTGTTTATAGCTATTACAATCTCAATCAATCTCATGTATTGTTACATGATGATCATCAGATCAGGTCATCCATATCATCAGCAGATCAGAGGCCACATGGTCTAGAATGGTTAACACGCAGGTTCTTGGCGACAGATTTTCAACTTGAGGATGGTTGTTAACCAGGTGGATTTAGAAAAAGCCAAATAACCAAGTTATGGTTTCGTCACCGTGTTTCCCTTTACCAAAAGACTTAAACAAGGATTCGGCGTTTGTTACGTACATTGTAGATATAAGGATATTTTGCTACTCAGCGAAAAAAATATTTTTTTGTACATGAAAAGTATTTTATATCCATTTCTATACAACTGAGAACGTATTTTTTTTACATGGGGAAATCGACTTGCACGGACTAAAACCCCTTGGTGCCTTCTCTCACCTATATGCCAGGGAGCAGGAGCTGCCGACTGGTAATATAAATGTCTTCTCCACGCAAAATTTAATAATACTAGATTGAGTAGTTAAAAGCGTAACAAACACATTGGCACCAGTACATATTATAAGAACATAAACGTGTTTATATTTTTTAGATTTTTGTTAAATCGTTGCAGGTGTCTGCCTAATACATAAAAATACATTCCATTTTCAGAAATATCTGTCTTTATTTTAGTTTTTATTTTACTGTAAATTTAGTGACGACGCGACTTAAGTACGAGAGAAAAGTAGATAGTACTTAGACTTAATACATTCACTAAAGATGGTAAAAAATAGATCAAATAAAGGTAAAAATGATACACGTATACAATATACCACACCGGTTATAACACCTTTTCCCAAGTCTCCTTTGACACAGGTACAATGCTAAGATAGAACAATTATTAGATAGCGCATATTACAAAGAGGAGATCGTTAAAATAAGCAACACTGTATAATATATTCTATCTCTTTCTATCGCATGTTAAATCCAATATACCTATATTATCTTTTCTTTTAATACAGTTATTAACCTAAGTTCACACAAACATACGCTGCTCGGACAGAACAAGTATTAGGTAGTGCAATATACAATGACAGGACTAGAAATTTAAGAAACACTGTATAATTTACTCTAACTCTTTCTCTCACATCTTAAATCTATATTAATATTATAAAGAGGTAAAGTTTGTGACGTTGTTGGAGGTAATCTCAAGAACTACTGGTCCGATTTGAAAAAATCTTTCAAAGTTATATAGCTCGTTTATCGAGGATGGTTATAGGCTATATATCATTACACTAAGACCAATAGGAGCAGAGCACCAATGAAAAATGTTTAAAAATCGGGATTTTTTTTTAATATACCTTAAGTTTCACTTCTAAAACCAAAATATACCACATCGCAACACACGTGAAAAACTTTAAAATAAAACAACAGCATTTATCTCAAAAATATATAATATACATTAACTACCATATAGTACGTAATACGACTGACAATTTCAGTTCGGTGAGACGCGATCGCGGCGACCTCTCAGTAAAAGTCGTACGCGGCGTATTCCTCTTCGGTTTGGTCACGAAAAAACTTTGACAAGCGCTGTCCTTGCAACTCGTTGTAGTTCCTGTTCGAGAGCCTCACTTCTTGAAGTAATTTCACTATAGCTCTGTTGTTTGGGGCCAGTTTGTGAGCGTATTTGAGATCAGTTAGTGCGGAGTCGTAGTTCGTCAGGTGGAAGTACGCTTGACCGCGTCTGTATAGAGCCTTTTCGTTACGAGGACTTTTATCTAGTACCTAAAGATTAATCATTATTGTATACAAATCATCAATACCAAGGTAATCCTTTTTTTAATAAAAGAAGCTGAGAAGAAACTCAATACAATAGAATAACCGTGTTTTTTTTAAATTTCTAAATCAATTATAGCCTGAATCAGAAGTTCCCAAAGTGTAGGTAATCCCCGAAACAAATTTACCAGTTTAAACGAGACTTTTAGAGATGTATAGAGGATTTTTGACATTTACTAGGAACAGCGGTTCTCAATCAGTTTCATTCAACGACACATTAACATACTCTTTAGAAATTCACGACATATGCAAAAAAGTTTACAGTACAAAGTTGACAGTTTCTAAATCTCAGATGTCCGGCTGATGTGAAACATTTAAGTTAATATTCGAAAGTACAATTAAAAACTTGTCAAGTATAGTTTGATGGAAATAGTGTGCAGTTCACGCAAATAAGCAAACAAGTGTATTAATTTAGAAGGAGCATGACGGCATAACGGAGCGTCATGCCATTTACCGTGACGGCACACGGCTCAATTTTACTGGCAAGGTATGCCAATAGACGTGTCTCATCAACATTTCATTTTCTTATATTTCTCGTGTCCCAAACAAAAATATTTATACGTTTGTCTATATTTTTGATTGCTTGATAAACTTACCTCTGTGCAACATTTGATACACGACTTATAATCCTCCATTTTAATATAACATGCCGCCAAATTGAGATTACACTGAGAAGCATATGTCGATATTGTGTTATTCACTGAAAGAGACAATCAATTTCTTTTAATATATAGTTTTTTATTTCAAAATGTCCAAATGGATTGTGACTACCATACACCAGTCGTTGGAGCACACTAAGTGCCATGATACTGGCAGTCTCCTATTGGTGATCGCCGTTATTTTTGGATTGGACCCATAAACAATTGACCTTTAATATATAATACACTCTTTTTAATTTTTTACATTATTTTTCTATGTTTATACAATTTTTTATCTGTGAATAATATAATAAGAATTTAGCATAATTTTAGATAACGAGGGTCTGGAGATCTCAATAGTTCAGGTCTTCGAACCTTTTTCAGACTCCAGACCTCACAATAATTTTTATTCATCTTTACTGTTCTATAAAATGTATAATTTTTCTTTTTTGTTCATAAACAATATTGTATAGTATTGAGATCTAAATGGAAATGGAAAGTCAAATAAATAAATTTATTAATATTACTAATTGAACTGGCTACACGTAACTATGGCTCATTTATTTTATGTTGAATTAAAATTATGATAAACTGTTTTCAAAATTAAAACGTGGCTCCATCTATGATATATCTATAACAGTTGACCCTACAACAAACTAATTTAAAGCGCCATCTGTTCGACACTAATGAAACTTTCAATTAATAGCAATAATCAACATTGACAATCATTTAATATGTAATTTAAGAAAACCGAGGCCATTTATCAAAATATTAATTATCCTATCTCTTAAGTTGGCCCAAATTATACATAAATGCCAACTTTCGTAGAGATCGTTTGAGCTCTTTTGCAATTCATAGTGGACAAATATCATGACACTGAATTTTTATATATTTAGATTACCCGTATCGCACTTTCGTAAACCCAAATGAGTTTTCAAGTAACTCTATAGCGGAGAATAAATATATACATATATTTTTAAGTACTTAAAAAATAAATTTGTAACTCTCATGTTAACTTGAAATGACATTTAGAGACCCGATTAGGTCTCCCACGGTAGCGGCTGAATAGGTTCGATCCCTCGGTAGGGAGCCCTTGAGTTCCTTTCCTTGCGCGATACGGTAACACACAAATATACATCACCGCTACAACACTACACGATCACTACACGCTTACACATGAAAGTGGAAGGGTTTACTTTTTTCCCTTATCGAACTGAAAAACTCTCAATTTTCCAATAATAAATATATGGAGGAGTTGTTGAGGCGTGTATGCTTGGTACACATATACGTTTCAACAACTCATACATATATGAATAGTTAGCTAGATTATTTAAGATAGGTCGCGATTTTGCATGCAACAGGCAACAGCCAAGCCGAGGTGCGCCGTGCACTCTTGAGCTGGTTGCCAAAATAAAATCGGTTGAGTGCCTTAAGCGCTCGCCTTAGTGGTCCGGTGAAGCTGTTAAGACCTTGCTGGGTCAATAGCGTAGACATTTCGAAAAAAAAAAGAAAAACCATTTAGAGAGATGTTGTTTGCTTCCATTGAATAAAAGTTATGGCATATTTGTACTAACTTGTTTATTTTATGCTAAGACCTATTTACCTAAGTCAAAAACGGAGGTGCAAATTGTTAAGGATTAATTAAACTCTGATAATATCAAAACAAATAGACAAAAAGAAAATTAGAATTATATATGTGAAGTTATTATATTTTAATCATTTAATTATTTACTTTACCATATAATACGTAGTAAACAGTTACAATTAGGTTGCATTTGTACAGTTTATTCTTCGTAAATGCAAGTATTGGACTGTGCTAGTGTAAATCTTGTCGGTACTTCGAAATGATTTAATGAATACTCCTTAAAATAAACTGCGGGATACTTACAGTGTTCTTTCCGATCTAGTTCATTGATTTTGTTGATCCTCCGTTTTAGGAACCGTATATACCGAAGGCACTTCAAGTATTTCCTGACGGCAGCTTTATACCTGCCCGTACCAAAATAGCAGTTTCCGCTGTGTTTCACATCCTTCACACTTGTTAATAATTCGTCCAGCTGTAATCATCATTTCCAACTCTACACAACTCTTATGATTATCATTTTGCTATTATTTAATAACTAGGTGTTCCCGCGACTTCGTCTGCATGGAATATTTACTTTGGTTTAACATTAACACCTAGTGAAATCTCTCAAGAGGATTACCAAAAATAAAATCGGCTGAGTGCCTTAAGCGCTCGCCTTAGTAGTCCGGTGAAGCTGTAAAGACCTTGCTAGGTCAATAGCGTAGTCAGTTCGAGAAAAAAAAAACTCTCAAGAGGAATAAAAACTCATGATACAACACTTATTGTTGCTCTGCTCTTATTGGTCTTAGCGTAATGATATATAACCTATAGCATTCCTCAATAAATGAGCTATCTAACACTGAAATAATTTTTCCATAGTTCCATATTTCCGATAGTTCCTGAGATTAGCGCATTCAACCAAACAAACCCTCGCAGCTTTATAATATTAGTATAGACTATTTTTTATTTTTTATTAATTTTCAACACATGTTGATTATGGAAGAATATCCAAGATTATTTAGAATAAATGAAAAAAAAAAGTGTGTACAATGTCAACAACACTTAAAATGATTCATAGAAAATAAAAAAAAAAAATCAAAAATTCCAAAAATAAATATTAGTCATACAGAACTCGGACTGGACTTTAAAATTTAGAGATGAACAAACCTTTAAAATAACAAAAAAATACAAGCATTATTTAAAATTATAAATAAACAATATTATGCAAAAATATTTTTTTTTTTTTAATTTTTTTTTTATTAAATCCACGTTGCTTTCTTTAAAGTACAGAGATCAAATTTCGACTGTTTTAAATAAAGTTATGCTGAAAAAAGTGATCTTTTAGACAATTTGATATCTTTTTAAGGACCTCATAAGGTTTACAAGGAGAGATTACTCAAAATCTGAAAATATTATCTTTTCTCTGCTAAATATTAGAAGAATATACATATATATATATAATATGTTACCGTGACATGATTTGGTTCTCTAAAATCCGTCGGGTACTCTGGCAAGTGGTCCACAGTCCCATCCCGACAGTTCACATCCCAAACATCATCTTTTATCTCACCGCAGTCTTCTATAAGGCATTCCTGTGGAATACATATCAACTTTGAACATATTTTCAGGGTATTTTATTTCAAAGCAAATGATGGATGGAGCTTTCGATAAAGGACAACCATGTGATGGCACAATGGCATGTTGGCAAGGCTTTTTCTAATCCCATCTGCTAGCTAACATCCTCATTGAAGATCTATTGTGAAGCATCTGTTGGTATGATCTTTTCATTTATTTGCCATACCAGTATCACCATGGTACAGTGAATGATTTAGATTTAGTGCAACTGTATTGCCAATATAAAAAATTGAACGCTTCTTTTGAGACTACAAAAATACACAAGTTTTGAACTGAGCTATTATTAGGCATATAAGATAGAGATATAGTATTATTCCCTATTCAATAATGTTGAGCAGTTAATATAGATCAGTATTAATCTTTACAACATGAAATTTTATTGAATACCTTTGGAAATGTGGTATACGTATACTTGCACAACAAAAAAATATGTGAAGATTATAGCCCGAAAAAAAATGAATCTGAATCAATGAGACACTTATAACGTCACTTGGTACATTGGACCCAAAAGTTTGGACAGGACGGTAGTTCTCTCTTAACTAAATTTATTGTCCTAATTTTATGATGTTCTAACCTTCCATACAATTACATTGGCTAAAGTTACCTATTTTAAAGGCCGACAACGCACTTGCGGCTCCCCTAGTGTTGCTAGTGTCTATGGACGACGGTGAGCTACTTACCATCAGGTGACCTATCTATTTGCACCCTATGATATACAAAAAAAAATAACCAATTTTTTTAAATCGAATTTATAAAAAAAATAATAACTGACCACGCTAAGAGTGCACTGTTCTCCACACTCGTAACGCTGCAACTCCTGAGCGATCCCGAGACCAGCTCGTACTGAGCCGAAGACGACGTTGGTCCCATCGAGGTGGGGACTCGGACCGGTCGTGATGCAGAACTGGGACCCGTTCGTATCCGGGACACCCTTGTTCGCCATGCTCAGGACACCGACATCGTGCTGTATACACAACATCAGTCGAACAGCTATGAATAAGAGATACCTTTGATATGCATTTTACGAGCGTAACACTTGTTTAAACGGCTGGTAGGACTGATCGACTACCATAAAGAGAGGGGTAGCATCCGCCATTCTACCAGATGACTTTTTAAAGTTTAACACCCTTCAATTCTTTGGTAGTTCATGATCACATTAATATATAAAATAGTAATATCAAAGCAAATACTAATAAACAACAAAGAGAAGAAAGAAAATTAGAGTTTGTTCTAAAACTTTTAAAAGCATGAGAACGATACTTTTAAACGTAAAAAAAATACATCTAGGTTCCGAGAACAATATTAAAGGAACGCTTTTCAAGGTTGATCATTACGTAACTGCGTATCGTCGGAACGCCGCACGTTCAAATAAAGAGAAGCGGGGCACGGGTCGAGGTCGATTCATTGCTTTCTGTATTATTACACCAGTTCGTTTTTGCGTAAAACACCTGATGTTGAGTGTATATCAACTTTTGCGTTTCTCGAAATAATTAGGTCAAATATTTTTGAACTGATTTGGAACGAGAATCGACTAATAGATTATCCTGTAAAAATATTGCTGGCAACTAACCAGTCATGCCGTATATCATTTTCTATACATCTCCTAACCAATTTTGAGGAGTTTCTTGATAAATCTTCAAAACATAAGGCCCCATACTAGTTAAAATGGAATCCCCTTGTAAAAACCTCCTTTCTAATAAAATAAGACTTCACAAAATCTGAAATAACAACGTTCTGAGGTAACAAAGATTAATAAAAATAGAATCGAATTCAGAATATCCTTCTTTTTGAAGTCTCTTTCAAGGATTAAAAAACCAATTACCTTAAGAAAAAGATTTAAAAAATTCATGACAGAGTTTAGAATCAATATCAGAAATGTATCTAATCTAAAACATACACTAATTTAAGCCGTATTTAAGTTAAAACACATACTTAACAATATATCACTATGTTTAGAAAGACTGACTATCTATGTTCGTAAAAATATGTATCTTACAAACATTCTTCATTGATGCTCCGCTCCTATTCGTGTTAGCGTGATGATATATACTACAGCCTTCCCCGACAAATTAGCTATATAACACTGGAAGAATTTTTCAAATCGGATCAGTAGTTCCTGAGATAACTCTACAACGTCATAAACTCACAATATAATATTAGTATAGAAGTATAGTTGACCAATTGTACGTTTTTTTTTTATTCGAACCTATGTATAAAACATTATAAATTACGCCTTATTTCATTAGTAAGTTAAAAATTCAAATTACCTTCAAGTCAAAATTTTCATCTTCGAACGTCGGCCCGTATATACTCTCACCATTGGTTCCGTCTCCGCTAACGACGTCACCGCCTTGTACCATAAAATGGTTAATTGCTGCAAATATACATGGAACGCATGAAGAATCAAATAAATCGGTTCGTACAATCTAAATATAAAATTTTTTATGATGTATGTGCACGATGAACTCCCGAAACTACTCATGAAACGATGGCATTTATGTATAATCTTGTCCAACTTGAGTAATAGGATAATTTATTTTTCGATTATTGGCCTCAATATTTTTTAATTACAAATTACATTATTGTCAATGTTTATTATTGTTGTTCTTTGTAAATTTCATCAGTCTCGAAGAGATGGCGCTTTAAATTAGTTTGTTGACAGAAAACTGTAGGGCTGACTGTTATAGATGTCTCAGAGATGGCGCAAAGCAAACACTTTATCATAATTTAAATGCATCATATAATAACTGAGCCACTTAATAGTGTGGCCGGGTCAGCCAGTAAGTATATAAAAATAATCTCTATCCTGAATTGTTCACATAAATCATACATACACGTCTCAACAACTTAAACATATATGAATAGTTAGCTAGGTTAGCTAAGATAGGTTGCGATTTTGCATGCAACGGGCAACAGCCAATCCGAGGTGTGCCGTGCACCCTTGAGCTGGTTGCTAATATAAAATCGGCTGAGTGCCTTATGCGCTCGCTTAGTAGTCCGGTAAAGCTGTAAAGGCCAAAAAATTAAGGCCAATAGCGTAGTCAGTTCGAGAAAAAAAAAACAGAATATGTTTCAACCATAACCAAACTTTGATACTTCGATGACTACGTCGGATATTATATTTTACATTGTAGCTATTCAATAATTAGTCATTAAAGTCCGAAAATTCCCGTAATACCTCCCTAATATTGACGAGAATCCATTTTTTTTAACCATATTTTTTAAAGACAACTTGTTTCTTTCTTATATTGAAAGAACACATCGAATCCTTTATATGTCAAAAACCCCTTTTTTTACCCTAACCTAACCATGTTTCCCCTAAAATCTTACAAAAAACACTTTAATCTAGAGGGAATTAGATTTCAATCATATCGAAATAAAAACTATCCACCACTTCCATCTTAATCTCGTATCAAGGACGAACCTGTTACAATTTTGACTACATACTGTAAATTTATTAAAACGATACCTTTATGGAATCTTGTTCCTTTGTAATGTAAAGGTTTTCCGTGTACCCCGATGCCCTTCTCTCCTGTACACAGGGCTCTGAAGTTCTCTGCGGTTTTTGGGACAACATCACTCCTTAATTCGATCACTATACGCCCAGCTAGAACATAAAGACATCATCCTAAACATAACGTAATGAAAATGAACTAGATTTATGAATGAATGAATGAATGAATACTTTATTGCACACTTTTTTTTGTACACTGGCGAGCTTAATGCTATAAAGCATTTTCTTCCAGCTAACCAGCGGTATTATTAAGCAAATAGTTATATAGGTGTATATGTATATAGGTCAAATATATATACAAATAAAAATAAATAAATAATAACATAAATATACTCATATACATACATAAATAAACAAACACAAATATATAACCATAACAAAGATATAATAAATATATACATATATATATATATACTCAGCAAAAATTGATTATAAATACAAATTGTAAAATCACGAACACTCTGCCACCTGTTTCTCAAATAAGTAGTGGTGTAGTTGGATTTTAAAATTATTGATCGTTTCAATTTCTTCAAGTCGACGCGGTAACGCGTTCCATAATCGTATGGCAGTTACTGTGAAGGAGTTTGAATATAATGTAGATCTGTGACCCGATTAGGCCTCCCACAGCAGCGGCTCAAGCCTAGGTTCGATCCCTCGGTAGGGAGCCCTTGAGTTGCTTGCGCGATACGGTAACACACAAATATACATCACCGCTACAACACTACACGATCACCCCCACACACGTGCACGCCTTACACGCTTACACATGAAAGTGAAAGGCTTTACTTTTTTTTGCCCCTTATCGAACTGAAAAACTCTCAATTTTCAGATAATAAACATATGGAGGAGTCGATGAGGCGTGTATGCTTGGTACACATATACGTTTCAATAACTCATACATATATGAATAGTTAGCTAGGTTAGCTAAGATAGGTCGCGATTTTGCATGCAACAGGCAACAGCCAAGCCAAGGTGTGCCGTGCACCCTTGAGCTGGTTGCCAAAATAAAATCGGCTGAGTGCCTTAAGCGCTCGCCTTAGTAGTCCTGTGAGGCTGTTAAGACCTTGCTGGGTCAATAGCGTAGTCAATTCGAAAAAAAAAAAAAGTAGATCTGTGCTGAGGGATCTCAAGAGTTTTGGTGTATGCCGAACGGAGATCACGACCATGAGCCGTTAAGAATATGAACCGTTCTTGGAGATATCGTGAAGAACGAGGGTCGAATAAAATACCATAAAGAAAATGCATTATGTGAGCATTTCGACGTGCACGAATATCAAGCCAGTGTAGTTGCAAACGAAATTTAGAAATATGATCGTACTTACGAAGTCCGAAGATGTAACGGATGCACAAATTTAACAAACGATCAAGTTTAGTAAGCAAATCCTCTGTCAAATCTGGATAGGTTACGTCTGCATAGTCAATGATAGGGAGTGCCAGTTGCCACAAGGAATTTATGCTAGTACCACACTTGCGTGATTAAAATTCGACTACTATTCACGTTAAATATTAATCTCAAAATAACCCTGATAAAGGGGCAAAAATATGTTCACACACCTTTGCCCTTCTAATATCTTTTTTGAGTTTTTTTGTATGTAACAGAGAGCCCAGTTGTATTTCGTCTATTGTCATGTAACCCTATAGATCGTAACGCGTAGCGTAATGTCTGCTCATATCTGCATTTTATTATAACCTTAGACAAAACATTGCTTCGATACACGCAGGTATGGGAGCAGCATTATAACAGAAATTGTAAATGCTAGGAAAATACCAGATCCAGAGAAAAACAATTTAGTAATAGCTTGATTAATATCTTTTAATTAAATACAATAATCCGAAACTACAGCACTCATGAAAACAAATATGATGGGCCTCCGGCTATCTCACTCACCGAGCGAAACGTAACAATGCAAGCATTGTTACTTCACGTCGGTTTTCTGTGAGAGGGTGGTATTACCCCGTGTGAGCCGACCCACTCATGCTGAAACCAATAATAGCTTCAGCGCGGCTTTACCACCAACAAAATATATTTCCTTACATTATAAACCATAAATTATCTCAACAATAAATCGAGGAAAAGTAAAAAAAAAAAAAAACAAAAAGTAGTTGCATATAAAACTTAAGACTCCTAATAGCATTCGTTACAAGTCCCGCCTTACAATAAACCGCATCTGCGTAATAATGCAACATTGACCTATATTTTCACTTATCAACAAAGTCAAACATATACCTACTCACCGCTGCGTATTTCAATATCATTTTACCTTAAAAACATACGTTTACTATCCATACTTGCATTATCCACCAATATTTTAAGTTCTTATTTATAACATTGCGAGTTTTCGAAATGGTCACTTAATCTCAAACATCTGGCGTTTGGTTAGGAAATCTAAGTTCACGTTTATTTCACACGAGCTGTGTCCGTGAATATGACTAAGTAGTCCGTAGAAGGTGTTAAGACCTTGCTAGGTAAATAGCGTAGTCAGTTTGAGGAAATAACAGTGACTTTATTAATCATCTGAATGAATTAAGTCAATTTATCTTACTTTTCTCTCGTACTTAAGTCGCGTCTTCATTAAAACTGTACTGTGCTTACCATCAGGCATAGTGCAGTCATTTTGCCGTGCTACAATAAAAAAAAACAGCCAAGCCGAGGTATGCCGTGCACCCTTGAGCTAGTTGCCCAAATAAAATCGGCTGAGTGCCTTAAGCGCGTCTTAGTAGTTCGGTGAAGCTGTTAACACCTTGCTAGGTAAATAGCGTAGTCTAGTTCGAAAAAAAAAACCGTAAAAATTTGATTACATTTTGTTTACTCTGTAAGTACTAATAAAGAATTGTCTAGAAATTCAAACTCTAAAGTCATTTTTTTTTCATTGAAATAGCAGATGAAACTTTGTTTGAAAATTCTTAATAGATGTAAGAAAGTTAGGAATTCAGTTAGAAATTATCCGTCCGCGTGAACTAGTTACTTTGGGTTAATGCTAACTTTAACTCGTGACTTTGTTTACGTAGAAGATGTAAATATTTTGAAATATGTAATATGTACGATTACCCAGACTTCAACACATTTTATTGGTGCTTAGTACCTATTGGCTTTAGCGTGACAATATATAGCCTATATCCCTCATTGATAAATGAATTAAAACTGAAAGAATTTTTCAAATCGGACCAGTAGTTCCTGAGATTAGCGCGTTCAAGCAAACAAACTCTTCAGCTTTATAATATTGAGTACTAGCTTCTGCCCGTGACTTTGTCCGCGTGGAATAGATACTTTGGGCTAATGCATACATGTAACAAAAGCTCTCAGATGAAAAAAAATACAAATTTGAAATATTCCTCATTAGTACTCCGCTGCTATTGATCTTAGCGTGATGATATATAGCCTATAACCATCCCCGATAAATGAGCTTATAACGTTGAATTTTTCAAATGGACCAGTTGTTCCTGTAATTACCCCCTACAACGTCACAAATTTAACCTCTTTATAATATTAGTATAGATGTATAGATTCCTTAAAACTAAGAGCCTCCCGCGTACTTCACCTGCATTTGTATCCTTATAAAACGGTTTATACAGAGCACGCGTGGAGTTGCAGATGGCAGGATATTTTCCAAAATACTTGACATTCATCGTTATATTTTGGGAAATTATAGGTTTAACATCACGCTATAAATCTTAGAAGCGGAGCAGTCACCATGTAGGTCAGTAAGGTCACCAGGGCCAAATGAAATCTTGGTACAGTTCCGACTAATCGACATATTTGTTTATGAGTAAAAAGGAGTGTTGCTTTAAAATTTTTTTGTGAGAGACTAGAATGATTGCATTGTTTTGTTATTTAGTATTAGGTTAATATATATACATCGTTTTTGTTTTATGTTTAAACATTTGATTTTCGTAGTAAAGGTATAGCTGTGAAACTATGTAAAAAAAAGTGCACTAAGCGAGTAAGAAGTAATAAAACGGGCCGCCCGTGTAACGCGGCATGCTAGAATCGATAGCCGTGGGTGGAAAATTTTTAACGCATCTCAAAGCCAGTGAAACAATAACGAACGTCATGAAATAAATATTCATGCGTTTCATTTGTATTCATTATAGAAATGCTATTATTAATCGAGGTCCAATGAGAAATGAACCTTATTTACATGAGTCGCTAAGTTGAAAATAGAATACAGTTCTAACAGAATAGAACAACAAAGTCTAGACAGGTCTTAATGAATTTATGACCGATTCTACTTAACCGGTTGCAATTTATATATCTATCAATGTCTTCTGAGGACATAAAATAAAGTTTTTGTTAAGTGAATACAGATTGCATATTACGATTTCTTATGTCACTCATCTTTTTTGTCATAGAGTGTTTATCAGAGATCGTCGAATTTATTGACATATCTATTTATTAATACGTGAAGTAAAAAAATTGTACCCCTTTTTAAGCTATTTCCCGTCAACGGGTGAACTTGAAATTTGGCATAGTTAAAGTTTATATGGCGGAAAAGTGCAGAAAGCTGTTTATCTTATATAAAATGCATTAGAAGTACATTAAATTATTTAAAATATGCATTACTCACACTACTACTCGAATTTTACACAACATATATACACATGTCAATAAAAAAGACATTTTGACAGCCGTCAATAATTACGAAGTTCAAAAGAGGTTGTGAAGGAATTCAGACCGGGTTTAGGCTAGTTGATACACGTGTTAGTGGGATTGGCTATCTTTAAGCTGTTATCTGGATCCTTTTTCCTTTCAATTAAACCTTTTTGTTTGTGGTGGTGGTTTTTTATTCATTAATACAAAGGTAAGTGTTTTCTTTGTTATTTATTACCTGTCCATGGTTAGCGGCACCGGACTGCCCTAACAATGGACAGGCGTCCGCCCGACCCCCCAGATCCTACAGATCAACATCTTAATGAGCCTATCGTAACCCGATCAGGCTTAAAGCTTATTCCACCTGGGTCTAAACGACCTCTAGATCCCGAGAATCCTCCGGAACCCGTTAAAAAATCGATTACCGATCCGTCTCAAGCTACACCATTAATTCAGACGGTGTATACGCACCCCAGTTTATTTGAGGGGATTAAAAAATATGACGAATCAGACAAAGGTCCTTTTAATATACACGTTTCACGCACCGAGACTGACCCGGCCGCGGGGGCGACAATTCGCCCAATCAAGTTTGGACAATTCCTAGCGGTTAACAAAATTGTAAATATTTGTAATGGTGGATTAAAAAAAGTGGGCGGAAACCGAATTTCACTGGAGTTTAAAACAGCTGCAGACGCAAATAATTTCCTGGAGAACCCTCTGTTACCCCAAAACAAATACAGTTCCGTCATTCCTAGTTACAATGTAACCAGAATGGGTCTCATCAGAGACATACCAGTAGAGTGGTCTATGACTGAGTTGGTTGAGTCCTTGGAGCTTCCTGAAGGCTGTGGGCTAGTACTGAAGGCACGTAGACTAAACAGAAAACAAATTGTCGACGGTGCGGCCAACTGGATTCCTACACAGTCAGTGGTGCTTACTTTTAAGGGACAGCTTCTACCTAAATACGTTTACTCGTATTATATGTCTCTACCTGTCGACACATATCAGCTCCCCACCATCCAGTGCTTGAACTGCTGCAGATTTGGTCACATCAAATCCCAGTGTCGATCAAAGTCTAGATGCTTTAGATGTAGTCAACTTCATTCTGGTAATGAGTGCGACATACCAGAGGACAAAGCATCGTGCCTATATTGCTCTGGCAAACACTTTTTCATTAATAGAACCTGCCCTGAACAAGATAGGCAAAGGTCTATTAAACTAGTAATGTCACAAGAGAGCATATCTTATGAAGAGGCAGCACTAAAGTTCCCAGCTGTACAAAGATCTTATGCTGAAACAGCAAAGGCACTTTTCAGTCCTCCTGTTCCTTCATTGTCTTCTACCCCTCTCCGAACTACAGAGTCAAATACCAGAACTTACAAAAAAACCTATTTTTTAAATCCTAAAGCTAGAGCACCCCTCGGCAAGTCTTTCGACAAGGTTGCTCATCAGGCCATTATAGCCCCTGAACCCTCTTTCTTCCCTAATGGATGTGCTCTGCAGCAAAATCAGTCTGTGACGGAATCACCTAATGAAAGTCTATTAGACACTATGTTATCTATGGTTTTAAGTTTAATCTCAATGTATAGTGATAGTTTACCGCCCAACGTTGCAAAGAAGGTTAATCAAATTGCTAATATAATCACCAAAGATGGATCCATTCAAAATCATTCAATGGAATACTAGCAGTATTAGGCAGAGAAAACCTGATCTCTTAAACTTGATATCAATGTATTCCCCAGGCATCATAGCCATCTCGGAAACATGGTTGGTACCTGGATCTCAGTTTCGAGTTTCCGGTTACTCCTGTATCCGGGATGACAGAAGTGATGGATATGCAGGTGCAGCCTTATTCATAAAGAGGTTTTTGAATTTTTCTCAAATCACTTTACCCCCTTATAGCTCAAATATCAATGCTGTGGCCTGTACAGCAATTGGAATATCCTTTCTTTCGTTATGGGGCTCCTACCGTTCAGATCTATTTGCTCGCTCCCTTATGGACATCTTTGAGGAAATGGATGTAGTAGTTATTAATGATGGTTCTCCAACACGTAGAGTTTACCCTCTACAAGACCCCAGAAGCGCCGTTAATATAACCCTATGCTCTCCGTCACTCGCATCCAGGCTTTCATGGGAGTTGATAAGAGACTCGCATAGAAGTGACCACTACCCAATCATAATCACTATGCTTAACAGATCTATGCCAGCGTATAAGTCTTTTTCTACTAATAAATACAATCTGAATAGAGCTGACTGGCCATCTTATGCTGATGCTCTGGACACCAAATTGGACTTCATTCCAACCCCTAACGAAAATAATATCCTTCAGTCATTCTCCTTATTTGTCGATACATTAATCTCAACAGCTGATTATCACATTCCAAGAAGACGAAATGCACCCTCTAACAAAATCTCTCCTCCCTGGTGGGACACTGAATGTACGAATCTTATTCATTTAAGGAAACAGGCTGAAACCACTTATAACTTATATATGACAGTCTCTAACTTCATTAGTTATCAAAAGGTTGCGGCACGCTGCAAGAGACTTTTGAAGTTTAAAAAAAAGTGTGGGTGGATTCGCTTCTGTGAAAATCTGTCTCCACTGACTCCCCCAAAAGTAATCTGGAAACAAATAAAAAGATATCGTGGTGCTTATGATAGAGAAAACTTGATCTCTAATGATTTTTCTTGGCTGGAACCTTTTTCAAATAAAATAGCACCTTGTTTTGTTCCTAACTTAGATTCACTACCCGAAAACTCCTGTACTCTTGAGCATAGCATTCCCATATCATTAGTTTCAACTCACTGGTTAGATATGCAATTTTCACAAATTGAACTACAGTATGTCCTTGATAGACTTGTTGACTCTGCTCCTGGCATAGATTTTATACCTTATTCCTTTCTCACTAAAAGTAACAAGAAAGCAAAACTTTTTTTCTTAAATATTATTAACTTTGTTTACTCCAGTGGTGTGATTCCCAGCTCTTGGAAATCTCAGGTTATTGTCCCTATATTAAAGTATGGTAAAGATCCTTCAGATCCAAATTCATACAGACCTATTTCTCTTTCTTTTACTTTGTCCAAAATCATGGAGCATATGATAAAAAATCGACTGAAATGGTTTGTAGAAAATAATCAGTTATTAGCTAGGTCTCAAACAGGGTTCAGGAAAAATATGTCTACCATGGATAACTTAAGTGTAATAACAACAGATATTCGGTGTGCAATTCACAAGAAGGAATATTTGGTAGGGGTGTTTCTGGACGTGGCTTCCGCTTATGATAAGGTTCTCCTTCCGGTGCTCAGGAACAAACTTGTTCAGCTGAGTGTCCCAGAGAAGATGATCAACTTCATAAGCAACCTCCTGCTGGAAAGAGTGATCCATGTCAAAACACACGATGGATTGGGTAGTCCAAGATTGGTATGGGAGGGGCTACCCCAGGGCTCGGTCCTTAGCCCTCTGCTTTATAATATATATACTGCTGATCTGAATCAAACCGTAGAATCATTTTGTGAGATACTACAGTATGCCTATGATTTAGTATTGTACGCTTCTAACCCGTCTATTTCTTATGCAGTGGCTCAGTTAAATACTGCCTTATCATACTTAGGACAGTGGCTTGATGCCCATGGTTTGTCATTGGCCATACCCAAATCTTCAGCAGTCATATTCTCCAAAAAAAGGCATGTACCATATATAGAAATACTATATAATGAAGAACCTATTCCGGTGAAGGAGAAGGTAAAATTTCTTGGTGTATTATTGGATAGTAAGCTAACCGGTGTTCCTCACTTTGATTTTGTCGTAGAGAAATGCGAAAAATCAATAAACGTCCTAAGAACCTTGGCTGGTGTCTGGTGGGGTGCTCACCCTTATACACAGAAGCTTATTTATAATGCCCTTGTCCGAAGCCATTTGGATTATGGAGCATTTTTACTTGACCCCTGCAGAAAAGCTGCTTTAACAAAGCTAAATGTCATTCAATCTAGGTGTCTGAGAATAATCTTGGGCGCTATGAAATCCTCGCCAATTAATGCACTACAAGTGGAATGTGTAGAACCACCTCTGTATCTTCGGCGTCAGTACCTGTCAGACAGATTCCTTTATAAACTTTTCCAAAACACAAGCCATCCTCTAATCCCTAAACTTCAGATACTTTTGCAAGAGTTTGAACCTCTTGGCTACCACTCGCTACAGGATCTTCCTTGTATACTTCAATCATTTTACAAAATCAGCAAGTTAACATTCCCAATCTTTAAATCCGCCATCAACCCCTTGTATGATACTAACTATTATGCACTAATCTTCCAACCAACCATTATAATGCATTTTGACATTAATAAGGACTCTGTCCAAGCCAACAGTCAATTCCAAGCAAAACTAGCCAATGAATGAGAAGGATGGGTACCAATTTTCACGGATGCTTCTAAGCTAGTCAACTTTGGACATGTCGGTGCAGCGGTCTGGGTGCCAAAGCACAGAGTTATACTAAGCTATAGATACCCACCTGGTACTACGGTGTTTACTGGGGAAGCTGTTGCCATCCTTGAAGCCATACTATTTATAAAGGCTCACAAATTAACGAGAACCATTGTATTTACTGACAGCAAAAGCTGTCTTGAAGCGATTTTGTCTAACCCTTTTCATTCCAAAGATAAGCATCCAGTTATATTTACAATTAGGAAAGCATTGTATGAGTGTCACAATTTAGGTTTTAGTACGGTTCTTGCCTGGATCCCTGGGCACTGTGGAATTTCGGGTAATGAAACTGTGGACTCTTGCGCCAAATGTGCCATCCAGTCGGGGTCCTTGGATCACTATAGGATTTACGCAAGGGACTTATGCCTATCATCTAAATCAGGATTGTTTGATGCATGGCAAAGGAGTTGGAATTTGTCTCGGAATATAAGGGGCAAGCATTATGGGTCTTTGCAAATTGATATCCCGCAACAGCCATGGTTTTTTAAATTCAGAAATGTGAATAAAAAGGTTACCTCTATTATTTGCCGCCTGCGCCTTGGGCACGCCTGCACACCAGTGCATTTGAATAAAATAAGGATCAGGGATCACTCTATTTGTGAATGTGGTTTAGAGGATGGATCACCGGATCACATATTTTTTAATTGCCCTAGAAAAAGTTTCTCTTTCTATGATGTTCTACCTTCTTCTATTCCCCGTCCTACTAATATTATGTGTCTCTTAACTCTTGTTATGGATAACCATCTAATCGTAGAATGCTTCTCGAAATTTATTAATACTAACAAAATTAAACTTTAGATTTTAGTGTAATGCTTTTGTGTCCGCAATCTAACCGTAATCTAACAATATGTTGTATGCTTAATTTACATGTATTTTCTTTGTGATGTCTGTTTGTAGATAGCCCGGTCTGAATATAAAGATATTTGTCTAATTGTCTGGTGCAACCTCCATTGTCCATGACTCCATTCACTTGACATTGGCAAAATTGTGTCAACACACATGTTGCCATTTTAAGAAGAAGAAGAAGAAGAAGAGGTTGTCAAGGAGGTTGCTATGCTCGACTGTATGTATTTTTTAACTCTTACGTTCCAATTACCATTTTTCATCCTACATTCAACAATGATATAATAAAATATAACTGTTATTGTAATGTTTATTATTTTTATGGTGAACTCACCTCAAATGATGATTTCATAAAAAATGAGCCAAATAATACTTTGTATAGTCAAAATAAGAATTTTGTTCATAAAAATAATCCATGACTTAGACCTCCGCGGTTACAATGTTGCAATTCAACCTCATGTAGCAACAAAAAAGAATTTATTTTCAAAAGCTAATGGTAGTATTAAAAACATCTTTGTCTTGGATTCACCATTTGATTGTATTGTGCATCCATTACTTTTCCAAACTATGATACTGGGCATATAACTATTTCTCATAATGCACAGGCTACATTTAATTCAATATCACCCAGAAATACCACCCACCCGTGGTGTCGTGTAAAATTAATTGAAAAGTGTGTCATGGGTTGCGATAAATTTCTTTATTTTCGTAAAGTTATGTTTGCTTAAAATTTGAGAGCCTTACCATGTGGTTTTTGTTTCAAATTTATAATTAACTAGCCTCTGCCCGCGACTTCGTTCGCGTGGAATAGATACACTAACACTTACACGCAGCAGTTCTCAAAAGGAAAAAACATCCCGATTTTGAAACATTTTCCATCTGTGCTCCGCTCCTATTGGTATTAGCGTATTGATATATAGCCTATAACTATTATCAATGAATAATCTACATAACACTTAAAGAATTATTCAAATCGAACCAGTAGTTCCTGAGATTACCCCCTACAATGTCACAAACTTTACCTCGTTATAATATTAGTATTGAAGTATAGATTTCAATTTTCATTTACAAATAGATTTTTTTTATGTTTATATAATTAAAGATCATGGTAAATGGCAAAGAACTGAGTAGCCATGATGAAAAACTTTGATTATATATGACAAAAGACAAAAGACTGACAAAAGAATCCTAATAAAGTTCAAGCTTTAAAAAATTAATTAACTATGGTCAAATGTCGACCACTGGGCACCTACTAGTAGATTTAACTATGATTATTAATAACAAATTACTTATAACTAGCTGTGCCCGTGACACCGTCTGCGTGGAATCTAATGTAAGAAAACAGTGGCTGATAAAATCATCTGAATCTATGAAATCCATTTACTTATCTACTTTTTCCTCGCATTTAAGTCACGTCGTAATTAAAATAGCTTTTGACAGAGTGAACCGATTTTAATGAAACTAAGTCTTGAATGTTACTCGAGGATATGCTTTATGATACCATGAGTTTTTAACCAACAGACAGACTTTGTTTTATACTATGTAATAATAATAATGTTTTCTATGCTTTGCAACAAATTATTAGCGTAGCTTAAATAAAATCTCCACGTACTTATTAAAACCACAAAATGAAGAAATATAATTTACAAAACACGATATAATATTCTCTTTGTTCAAAGCAAATAACATCGTGGTCGTCGTGAGTCAGGTAAACATGATAAATAATTTATTAGTTATTCATAGCCAAATAACACTTACCAGTATGTTCGTCGTACAGTTCATTTAGTAATAAACACTCAAGATTACGCTATTATAGGTATAGAATTACTGTGACCATATCGAAAGAACAAAAGAGTGAACAAAGTTTATGACATTCACAAAAGAAATGTTGAGGCAGGACTGCTCACACAATTGAAAACTCAAAATAACTCTGTATTGTTTTGAATTTTTAAATTAATTATAGTGCAAATTAATTAAATTTCGTAATCTCTACATTAAAATAATTAACATTAGTCTGTTTTTTTTTCTTGAAGTGACTACGCTATTGACCTAGCAAGATCTTAATAGCTTCACCGGACTACTAAGGCGAGCGATTAGGGCACTCAGCCGATTTTATTTGACAACTAGCTCAAGAGTGCACGGCATACCTCCGCTTGGGTTGTTGCCTGATACATGCAATTCGCGACCTATCTGAGCTGACCTAAGCTAATTATTCATACATATACGAGTTGTTGGAACATATATGTGTACCAAGCATCCATACCTCAACAACTCTTATATATATTTCGTATCGGATAATTTTCTAAACTATTTCAGTTCGATAAAGGAAAGAAATAAAACCCTTCCACTTTCATGTTTAGTGTATGCGTGCACGCGGGTGGAGGTGATATGTGTAATGTTGTTGCAGTGATGTAAGATTTTGTGTCACTGTATCACACGAGCAGCGCACTCAAGGGCTCCACGCCGAAGCACCGTACTTAGGCTTGAGCCACTGCCGAGGGGGGCCTAATCTGGTGTTAGTCTGGTTTTAACATTTATTGTGTGTATAGTGAGACCTCTCTCTTTGCATCCACCAAAAACGAATGTAACCTTATATGTTTACTATGTTGTAATTATATTTAAAAAATGTATTATGAGAAGATAAACCAGATCGAGTTTCATGTCGGTTCTTCTCGATGACTGGGTTGTATTCCGAATCGGTGGTAGTTTGACGTTCATAAGTGCCTTCTTAGGGCATAATTTGAATAAAGAGTATTATGATTGATTAATTGGTACACGGAGCAATAATTATATACATTTTTATAAGCCTGCAAAGTGTCGATACAACATAAGTCACAGGTCGCTATACCATACGTCACTTGTCTGAAGCAAGCAGCAATTCTCTCGGTCACTTTTACTAACATGTCATCATGCGAAAAGAGATCAAAATTTTCACCTGCTCGCAACGGACAAGTGAACATCGATCGAAAATGCTCAGTGACGGAGCGAAAGAGTTGTTATGGAATATGGCCATTACACATTAATCTGCAACATATTTTAATTAATGATCTTATATTTTATACAGTCTCTACAGTGTCAGCCGACGTCAGGTTCAACCGTCAACTTACGACGAGTTTTTAATTAATTTTTGTTGTTATTGGGACTAATATTTCACTCTTTCTATTACTAGTTTTGGATTTTACGTTTTCAGGTACATCTCGGACAAATAAAATCAAGCGTATTTTTGTCGCAGTGAGACGTAGGCCAATGAATTCAAGGCGAAACTGGAAGGTAACATACACTATAATATTTTTAAAAAGTATACTTCCTCCCTCTTTTGGGTAAAACTCGTAACTGTCAAATTACAATTTTATAGAAATCAATAAAAACACTTTTCGAATTTTAATATTTATATACAAGAAAAACCATATCTCAAAATAGTTTTCCATCAGTCTGGGTATTTAAAAATCTATTTTGCATAATTGAAGTACTCAGTAATCATTTTAATTCTGGAAAACATGTAGTTGCGAGGTTATCCAAACAAGGGACCGGATTGCGACTGCGTGATTCTAGTTATTTTTAATTTTATCCACAAAAATTATTGTTACACTTCAACCCTTACACATTGTGGTCCCTGATGTTTAATCTATACTTCTATACTAATATTATAAAGAGGTTTTTTTTTCGAAATAACTACGCTATTGACCCAGCAAGGTCTTAACAGCTTTACCGGACTACTAAAAAAAAAAGAGGTCAAGTTTGTGACGTTATGAGTTTGTGACATTGTGGAGGTAATCTCAGGAACCACTGGTCCGATTTGAAAAATTCTTTCAGTGTTATATAGCTCATCTATCGAGGAAGGTATATATCATCACGCGAAGACCAACAGGAGCGGAGCACCAATGAAAAGTGTTTAAAAATGAGGATTTTTTTTCCTCTTGACCTTCCGCTCCGTATTATTCGTAGAAATGCAAAAAAACTCGACTAGAAACAATTATTACCGGTTGGGTCTTGCACAGTCTTGGTACAAAATAAAGCCTATATCCTACATATATATATCTAGAGTATTCAGGATTTATGGTAACCCTATTTAAAAATAAACGACAAGCCGCCCATTGTAGATTTTAAAAATCAAGTCCAACTATTTACGGATAAATATGAAGACACTTATTTACCTATAAAAAGCTTCAGCTTGATAGATTTAGATGAGTTTTGTGTACGTATAGGGTTACCAGAATGGTTACAGTTAGACTCGGTAGGTCTCGCTGTTATGGAGTATCAGTTTCTTTAAATTTCGTCACCAAATGGTTTTGTATTGCTTTTGGACTCCTATAATATATAAAATGGCTAATTTTAAAAGTCACGCTACCTCACAATATAATTTTTCATATTCACGATTTATTAATATCTCCTTACAAGGTTCGTTAATATATAAAAAAAAAAAAACAAAACAAACAGTCTTCTAATGAAGACAAATGAGATATGTATGACGTAAATGAAACATATGAATGATGTCATATACATATATATTATTTGTAGCAACCTGTTAATATTGTATGCTATACCGCCGTAACCTTGACAACTTGAATAAAGTTATCTTGCACATTGATAAATCGTTGCACTCTGACGCGCTGTCGCTATTTGTGTATTTATTTACACTATAGGTGTTACTCGACCGGATCGCTGAGCGTAATTTTGAACATAAGTTATACAGTAAACTCGACTTATTCCTGGGGGAACGATTCTTTAATTAAATCGCGAACATGGAGTTTTTTAATGACATGGAGGAATTTTTTAATGACATTAAATAGATTCTTCTTTAAATTACAGATTCAATAAAATCTAAAAAGAATAATGTAGGGAAAATTCTGCATCTAATGATCACAGTCCTATGGCAATACCTTCATTAGTTTTACCAATGATTTAAACTAAAGGAAACTGTATTTTCGTTATACCTTCCTCTGTGAATCACTTAATCTACTGGAGAAAACTGCATACAAATCCGTTTAGTAGTTTTCGAGTTTATCGAGAATAGACAGACAGACAGACGTGGCAGACGACTTTGTTTTATAATATATAGTGATAGTGATATAGAGGGATACATTCCAAGGTTAGTAGATATAATACAATTATATTAACATAAAATGATTTGTCCCTGCTTATCATCATTACCTAGTGCAAAACAAAGTTCCCTATGAAGTCTGTCTGCCTGTTCGTGATAAACTCAAAACTACTGAATGGATTTTCATGCTGATTACACCAGTAGATAGAATGGTCGAAGAGGAAGAGTTTGGTATATAATTTGCCAATGTTTTTTTATTATCAGGGCAGTACAAAGTCTCTCAGGTCCGCTTGTTTATTTATAGATAGAGTTTTATAGATTTTCATTCTATATATGGAATAACCATTTATGTTTATTGATTCTTTTGTCTTAAATACTTATTTAATTATTTATTATATAATGTTTAAAGGAAGAGGTAATGATTATATGGAGATGATAGTGTATAGTGGCACAATAATAGTGTACTATACATCACATCTATTAATTTAGGCTCAAATTCTTTTAATAAAATGGAAGTCTTTATGAAAAAATTTACTACATGGCAGTAAGGCTTTTTTGAGCTCACCTAGCCAGTTACCATACTGTCTTCAAGTACCTATCTATGTATGCTCATACAGTGGCACTCGACAACTCTTCACTAAGCTTAGTGTGTCTACAATCTAAGAACATATTGTCATTTAACATAAGGTGAGGTTGTGTTCAAACACTAATATTTATGAATTTTCTCTATTAAACTATAAAAATTGTGTGATATAAGAGATTTATAGTGAAAGTTTAGAACAAGCTATATTTTGGCCATACAGATCGAAATAGATGTACATATTGGAGAGGCATTTATTCTGTAGATAAGGCGACAACGTTTTTAACAAGGATGTTCTTTAATGATGGCGATTGCAAGTAGTAATAGACTACTAAAATTTTTGATCTTAGTTATTATAATGTTTACTTAATACGGTATAATGCAAGTGATTGTATTCTGTTTTATATCAGCGAAGACTTATAAATGGCTTCATGTTTTCTATTCTTTTAACTATGTATTATATATTATAGCTGTTAGTTTTCCTAATAAATAAATAAATAACAACTAAAAGCATAGCTCCACCTATCGACTAGATATAGTGTAATGGATAGTAAAAAAATACTTATTTGTGCTAACTTTGGTGTTAGGTAAAGCAATGCCAGAGTTTATAAATCTGAGAGATATACCACCATATATTTTTTTATTTAAACTGCTGAATTACTAAATATATAAAGTGTATAAATATTGTGATTTCCTTATGACCATTTCCTAAAGTAATTTAATAATAATAATAAGTAGCTTCCTCATTAAAATATAGCGGCTACATAATTATAAATATAACCGAACCTATTTTAAATATTTTGCTAGTTAAATAAAAATTCTAATATTTATTAATACTTCCTAAATTATGTAAGTAGTTGTTTTAATTTTACAAATTTCTGCTAACACTCAAAATGATAGCAATCTACTGAAACAAAAATGAGCAGCTTAATATCACATACTCACGGTAATTCATATAACAACATACAATTAAATAGCAGACTGAAAGACATTTTAGCCAGTACCTAAAAAAGATACAATAGATATAAATAAATAACTCGATTATAACGTTTCTGCTAATAAACTATACTTCGATTTAGTCCGTTATGAAAATTATTACAAAAATATACTCACCTTGTTCACCATCAATTGAAATATCCAAATAAACAAGGGGATTTTTTTGTTCTCCACTATTCAAAGTCATTTCAGTCAATGTAAGGTATCAGAACGAGGCTCTCAAACTATACACGATATGATACACTGTATTATTGTTACAATAATCTACAAAGTAAAATTAAAACTAAAGAAATAAAAATACAAATCGAACGAGCTGAACCGAAACAAGCGGCAGCGATAATAGAGTTGTTAGTTGTGTTGATGTTTGACATTTTTTTATAAAGCATAGCTTTACATTCGATATATTAAATTAATCGATATAACGTTTCATTCAGATTTCAATACACTTTTTTCGTATTTTATTTGATATATTTAATACATGACGTTCTCTGTTTTATATTCAAAAACAAAATAGTAATTTGTTAAAATTAGCAAATAATTCATATATGAAAAATTGTAATCTATGATTATAATTTTGTGATTGTTTTACTTCAAACAAGATATATCATTCAATTATTATAGTCCGGTGAAGCTGTGAAGACCTAGTAAGGCCAATAGCGTAGTCAGTTCGAGAAAAAATCATTCAATTATAAACTTTTGACTATTTCAGCAAAACTGAAATATAAATAAAGTTGGCTAGTGCTTGCTGTAACGATTATGTCTCGTCATCTTGTACAAAGGAACAAAAACAAAGCCAGTTTTAATGCATATTATACATTATAAGTCTTATATTAACAATAATACGTGAATCGTTTTATTTGAATTTTAACATTATTGTTTACTTAGTATATACTACTTAGAAAAAACATGTAAATTAAGTAAAATTCATATTCAAGCAATGACAATATTCTAGAAATTTATTAAGAAATATCAGTGCTTAATTACAAATTGTCACTCATATAACTTTTTACAGATTACATCCTAAAAGCAAATGTTGTGCCAATATAAAATTGTCTAATAAGTTATCTACTTACTTCACAATATCATTAATTTGTGGCATGAAATTTGTTTGGAAATATAATACAATTAGAAAAGGCAGTTGAAAAATATATAATATTGCCTACAAATATTAAATTTTAATAAAGATTGGTGTGTACTAGCCTTTAGTACACCATTAAAATAATATAATGTATATTTGAATGCACTAAACTTTATTAAATCATAGAAATGATAAAATATGAAAATACATGTGTCAACAAGTCTGTGAATAATCAAAGTGTCTCTCTTTTGAATGATTCCAATTATATAAATCAATGTTTTATAAGTAATAAAATAACTATATGCTTTTTACATCAGTACACTACAAAGATTAAATAAAAATATGAGAAATTATATAAATTAACATAATTTTATTACCTACTACAGACTGCATGTTTAATTCTTAGTCGAATTCCCTTGCTTTTACTTAGTAGCCAAGTTATACATTTTAAATTGTTCAGCATAAAAATACACTAAACAGTGGGATATATAGTAAAATAAAGTTTTAAATCAATATTTGGTAAAATATTGATACAATTTTTTTTCAATATTATTCATTTAAATCACTAACACAATCCTAGTCCCTAGATAGAACATAAAAAATCAGTGATTACGTGTTACCTGGAAGCCAATTACATCATTCGATCTTTGGATAGAAGAGGGAATATATAAAAAAAATAGTAGTAGAAGTGAATTCAAAACATAATCGTTGTTATTAATAATTATAGCTTTTTTTGCATCTCCATACACTTGGAACAGACTTAAAATAAATGCCTAAGTTAATGTTATGGATTTATTAGTTATTAAATACCAAGTATTTATATGAGTTTTAGAAATGAGACAAGTGGCATTAAATATATATAAAAAACAGTATATTACGTATTATTAATTTATTATATCCTAATTATTTTTAAGTAATATTCAACTCGATATTTTATTTCATTGATTTTGTTATTAATACGCTACGTTAATAAATTTATACTAACGATATAATCTGTTAATTAATCAGGACCAATTTTTTACTGAGCAGAAGTCGATTTTTGAATCAGATTTATAGATCAGACTAATAGTCGTACAGGTAGTTATAGACGAGTTGTGTTCCATGTTACCCATCCCTAGTTATTTCACACGTATTTTATGGTAAGATAATGTCGATTTTTGTAAGAAAGAAAATGAATTTATGTGTGTTTTAAATGTTTTTTTGTTGAAAACAATTATACGAGCTGACATATATAGGTCTGTAAACATTTATTCCCATCCTTTGCACAGTTTTCAAAATCTTCCATATCCATGGTAATTATTCTTATTTCTTCGACTATTTAATTTTAACATGTCTTCTACGGCGATATATATATTGGACGTGAAAGGTAAAGTCCTTATATCACGGAACTACCGCGGCGATGTAGACCTAGGAGTTATTGACAAGTTCATGCCTCTACTTATGGAGAAGGAAGAAGAAGGTATGCTAACACCTTTACTGCAGACCAGTGAGTGTACATTTGCCTATATCAAAACGAATAACTTGTACATTGTATCAACATCTAAGAAAAATGCAAACATAGCCCTAGTTTTTGTATTCCTGTACAAAATTGTTGAAGTTATGACAGAGTATTTCAAAGAACTTGAAGAAGAGAGTATAAGAGACAACTTTGTTGTCATTTATGAGTTGCTTGATGAATTAATTGACTTTGGATACCCACAAACCACAGATAGTAAGATTTTACAAGAATACATAACACAGGAAGGTCATAAACTTGAAATGCAGCCAAGAATACCTATGGCAGTTACTAATGCTGTTTCTTGGAGATCAGAAGGGATCAAGTACCGAAAGAATGAAGTGTTTCTTGATGTTATTGAGTCTGTTAACTTATTGGCTAACTCTAATGGGAATGTTTTAAGAAGCGAGATTGTTGGAGCAATAAAAATGAGAGTATATTTATCGGGTATGCCAGAGTTACGTCTTGGTTTAAACGATAAAGTTCTGTTCGAAAGTACAGGAAGAGGAAAATCAAAGTCAGTGGAACTGGAAGACGTAAAGTTCCACCAGTGTGTGAGATTGTCGCGTTTTGAAAATGATAGAACCATCTCTTTCATTCCACCTGACGGTGAGTTTGAACTGATGTCATACAGATTAAACACCCATGTAAAACCCTTGATATGGATTGAGTCTGTTATAGAACGTCATGCGCATTCTCGTGTTGAGTATATGATCAAAGCGAAGTCACAATTTAAAAGACGTTCAACAGCAAACAATGTCGAAATAATAATACCAGTGCCAGCCGATGCAGATTCACCAAAATTCAAAACAACCATTGGTAGCGTTAAATACACACCCGAGCAGAATGCCATAACCTGGTCTATTAAATCATTCCCCGGTGGTAAGGAGTACTTAATGAGAGCTCATTTTGGTTTGCCATCCGTTGTTTGTGAAGAGGTGGATGGGAAACCACCTATTCAAGTTAAATTTGAAATACCTTATTTCACTACATCTGGAATTCAAGTTCGGTATCTTAAAATTATTGAGAAGAGCGGCTATCAAGCTCTGCCATGGGTGAGGTATATCACTCAGAATGGAGATTACCAACTAAGAACTAATTAAACTGAATTATACCATTCCATTAAAATTAAGTTATTTATAGAAGACAGACCTATTGATTAACTTTTGAATGTACAATTTCAGTGCCCTATTTTTATGTAAACTTTATTACATCATGGTATGAAGTTTTTATAAGGCAAAGAAATATATAAAGAGGTTATTACATGATTTCTTAAAAATCACAAAATTGTTAAAATATCATACATAATTTACATATTCTTTAATAGATATAATTTTCTTAATAGATTATAAATATATGTCTTCTATGTGACCAGCTTCTGTAGATTTAAAATGCACTATTATGTAATGATTTTGCAAGCCTTTAATTATTTACTTAACATTAGAAATAATTAATTTAATAAAAATAATGAATATAGTATTATGTAATTTGACCATGTATTATAAATAAATGTATTCAAGATTATATTGTTAGTTTCTTTTTAAGATTCTAAATAATTTTAGAAACCAAGAAAAAATTCGGAAGAGAAATGTTTTTAATGTATACTATATATACTACTTATGTACATGTACAAATCTGTCTTCTATGTGAGCAGCTTCTGGGCATTTAGAATGCAATATAATTTTACATTTTGGCAAGCTTTTTAATTATTAATTTACCTTTAAGATTGATCAATTCAATAAAAATAATGAATATACTATTATGTAATGTGACCATGTATTAAATAAATCGTTTTAAGACAATATTGCTCGTTTTCTTAGTAAGATTCTAAGAAAATCTTAAAAACCAACATAACTCAAAGAAGAAATAAATGTACATTCATTTGTACTATATTAAAATGGGCAAAAGAGATATATAATTAAAAGAAACCTTTTTTGAAAATTTGGTTTAGAAGACTTAGATGACTTGCATCCAGTGGTCTTAGTAAATTAAAACTAAAATTGTTTACAAACTTTGCTGTTACAAAATACAAAGTTTTGTTGTAGAATATGATCATTGTAAAGGGACGCAAATTATTAAAAATAAGTCCAAATATTCGCAGAAGTTACTGTGATATATTACCATCAAGTGAAACTAAATTAATAAGAAAGAAAAAAATAAAGAATAGCGATAACCTCAAAATCCATGATGCTAAAGAAAGCAGTGTAAATTCTTCTAAATCTGATGAATTCAGAGTAAACGATGTTAACATACAAATGATTTCAAAGAATATATACAAGCAATTGTTTAAAAAATCAAGCTCTACTATTTCTACTGAGGTTATAAAAAGGTAAAGTTATCTCTTATCAGACGGATTCAATACTATCTGATGAGTTCCGCTTAAGAGTTAATCCATGTATTACTAACCTTTTGATATCTGCAACCGCACTTAGTGTGTCTGCCACGAAAAACAACAACAATAGCAAAATAGTATAGTATATTTTGAAGCTATATTTGAATCACATTGGAAATTTTGATAAATACATATATGTGATTACAGCTTTAACCCGATTATTATTATGAAGAAAACATATTATTCACCCTCACCATATATTTATTTATTTAATTTTAAATGCACTGATTTTTACATCACTCTGGTAATAAAAAAAACCTTGGCAAATTACCTTCCTCATGGGTCACTTTACTCGTGAAAACACATGAAAATCCGTTTAGTAGATTTTAAGTTTATTGGGAACAAACAGATGTGACAGAGAACTTTGTTTTATAATATGTAATGATATAAATAAATGTAATAGTATAATGTTAAGGTTTAGCCACTTTTGGTATTTTCTTACCATATTTTGAATTCATAAAATCTAGATTTACTTTTCAGCACAGTTTAGTCAATTTTTTATTAGCTAAATGGTAAATCATATATGTTAGTCACCTGTATATGATGTTAGTCGCTTATGTATGTTAGTTTCTGTTATTTGTCAGTCCTATTTTCTGATAGAGTTGAACTAATTGTAAAAATTCTTTACAGGCAAAGATCTTTTTAAATTATTATCCAAGCTACATACTATTCCATTGAGACTATATCTTTTAATGTGTTGTTACATATCAAAATAAACTAAATGTAATTTTAGCATTTACTAATATTTTCTTCTTTTATTTAATTTTTGGCAACCAGTGTTATAGTAGACTATTATTGCCATTGTCAAGTGAGTAACGTTATTACATTTTTTTATGATATAATTTCAATGAACTAACAATCTGGTGGCTGTCTTGTTAGATCTTTCCTGGGAGTCTTTGTGGCAAGTGAGAATCCATGCTATGTGGTATTACTTCCGATTCACTTCACTTGTGTATATTACGTAAATCACCACCAATACACAATTATAGAGCCAAATAACACAAAATTATGAATAAAATATAAAATACTCTACATGACATTCCAAGATCCAACTAATATTTTATGTTATTTGTCTATATCCTTCAATTTTGTACATGTACAATATGAAGATCAAGTCTATATTAATAAACGGAAACTAAAGAAAACAGCGGAATAAATTGATAATAGAAATAAAAAAAATGATATATCTACAACAAGAAATGGAAACAAAACAGAAAATGCTATTAGAAAAAGTCCGAATAAAAAGTAATGCAAATATTAAAGAGAATATTAAATAAGTAAGGTAAAAGAAATTAACAAAGATGATACAAACAAAAAATAAAAAACTATGATAATAACTGTAACCTAAACATGGATTCTGACTGCCATATCAGAGGAAAACATGCAGGAAATTACAAAGAAGAGATTTCCACAAAAAAAAAATTATATATATATATGAAGATCATAAAAAACGAAGTTATATGAAGGATTAAAATTGGATTGGATTGAGTTCATTTTGAAAAGTAATGACTACAGTGTTACATAATAATGTATATTACATAATACATACTACTATACTGTGTGATTGAATGGAAATACAGTTCTTTTGATGCTCAATCACATCGAAACTCCTAAACATATTGGCATAGCATTATTTGATATAGAACTTTTTGTGGATAGTTCTAAATTACTTCCTTTTTGGATTCCATTGACCCTCCCATTTTTTGCTAACATCTGAACGTATATCAATAGTCATAGTGTCAGAAGACAAATGTAGAAACAACTCAGCTTCAACTTAGTCTAAGTGTATAAAATTTACCAAAGAATTTCTTTACATAATATTAGATAACAACAAATTTTTGAAAACTTGTTCTCTATAGAGTCTTAAAATAGTTTTTACAATTCTGTCATAAATAAGGCTAGTCGATTGATTAGGCTATGTTTTGTGAAATACCTTTATCTTAAACTATCTGGCTCGGCGGAAGTTGTCGCACCCTGATAATAAGACATCTAGAATTAAACTGCTGCGCCACTTACCAGGTCCAGTCTGGAGCCTAAGCTGTCTTCATGAATCACTTTATGAACTGTTGATTAAAATCCATTCAGTAGTTTTTGACTTTATGACAAACAAACAGATATACAGACAAGGCAGAGGACTTTCTTTTATAATATGTATCAATTGACAGCATCTATCATGTTTCAGCTGTCAGAATGATCTCCAGAAACATGGCATTGAGTATAAAAACTGTAGTCATATGCCTGATGTTATAATTGAACTACCTGATCTGCAAGGTGAAGATGTTGCAGAACATTTCTTTAATATAGGTGAGAAGCAATGTGCACCATATAGAGATCTGCTGAAGACATTAGCATGTAGCAAGTTACCTCCATTGCCTAAGGTAAACCATAATTAGATCCGAGTTTATATATTAATGTTGTTAGGACCAATATTCTTTCGGTATCACTACATATGATAAAACAAAAGTGCAATGCGCATAGTTGTCTGTCTGTCTGTTTGTGGTAAAATCAAAAACTACTAAACAGGTTTTGATGCAGTTTTCACCAGTAAATAAAATGATTCATGAGGATGATTTAGGTATACGATTTGTCAAGGTTATTTTTTTATTATCAAGGTTGTATAAAGTCCGCTGGGCATGCTTGTAAAAGTAAATTAATGTTGCAGTATGAATTATGACAAGTCTTGTAGTACAACTATATTTCTCAAATAATTTATTTTCTCTTGTCCATTCTGTATTGTAATTGCTATATTTTCTAAGAATCTAATATAGGTGATCATTCTCGTTTAATAAGCTGTGTATTTCTTCAAATCTTACCTACAGTCCTAGAGATTCTTTAACACGATTAAACAAATAGAGAATATAAAAAATCTTTTAACACATTTTACTTTTTTTAAACCAGTCAAAAGTAGAGACTATGAAATTAAAAATAATGAATAAAAGTTTGAATAAATTACTTAAACAGATATTTGGGAAGATACTGTTATTATCTAATTTCATAATGTGTTACATACCACGCAACTTGAGTTTCAAGCTAAAACCAACTTCATTTTGCGTGTTTTATATACCACTGAGCTGTTTCCATTGTGAGGTGTACCTTTAATAATAGCACTGACTAATTTAAGACCTCAGTTACCTTAGACCTACATGCTTGTATTAGCGGATCAAGTTTATTTTCAGAAGTGGTCCAAGAAATATGGCTGGCATAAGTATATAAGAGGGAAATCAATACCAGTGCCTTGTCCATCAGATGATGCATTGATATTTGATGTGGAAGTCTTAATGTCTGCTGGAAAAAGACCCACATTAGCATGTGCTGTCTCTACAGAAGCTTGGTTAGTTTATACATAGATTTCTTTTAAATGAAAATGCCATTTGATGTCAAGTATACCTTGTATGAAAATTAATAACAATATACATGGGTAATATAACTTAAAATTATCGCAGAAATTCTCTTTAAGTATACACTTTGCCTCTTTGTAACACTTATTTATTGGAGTGCAATAACTATTTCATTCTCTTATTCCTTACAAACATTGTAGTCCGGTGAAGCTGTTAAGACCTTGCTAGGTCAATAGCGTAGTCAGTTTGAGAAAAAAAAAAATTTAAAAACATTCTTACTTGGGTGAATCTTTGAGTGTGATTTAGGATTTCTTAAGTAAACATGGCTTGCATACACAAACGAATGTATTTATTCTTCTTCTTCCTAGCGATTTCCCGGCTTGGTGCCAGGGTCCGCTTTCCTGCTTAGCTTTCTCCACCTTGCCCGGTCTTCGGCATCCTGTTGTGTGAGGTTGTTCTCCTTAATGTCTGCCTTAACCACGTCCAGCCAGCGTTTTTTGGGCCTGCCGCGAGATCTTGGGCCTTGTACGGTGATGTTGAGACATCTATTTCCAACGTAGACTGGAGGCCTGCGACTTATGTGGCCGTACCAGCGTAGACGACTCTCCTGCAGCTTGTCGGCAATGTCACGGACTCCAAGGCTACCACGGATGTATTCGTTGCGAATGCGATCTAATCGCGTTACGCCACACATCCATCGCAGCATTTTCATCTCGGTGACATGTAGCTGCTGGACATGTCGGCCTAGGACCGGCCTCGTTCCTAGTGTATTTATTATTAAGTTTAAAACAAAAATTAAAAAAAAAAAACATATAAATTAAAATTTTATAGACCTGATTAAATTCTGAAATTGTAGTATTGAATGCCAAATATTTTTTTCATATTTTATTCTAAAATTTGCTTGTACTGGAGACTGGATAATTTGCACCTAATGTTGTTTTGTAAAAGGAGAATAAGGAAGGTTTATAGAATAAGGAAAATATCTAAAGGGAATCCTGAATCCAAATATGCTTAATAATTCAGGACTATCTATATCGTAAAAAAGTGTGTGTGTACTTATGTACACGCGTTAGAAGTTATACTTCTTTGTCTCAACAAGATAAAAACTTTTTCAAAAATTTTATCTTTCGCCTTATTCTACGTTTGTTGTTGATAAAGTTTTAATACAAAGAAATACAAACAACAAATACGAAGAAACAAAACGTTGGCTATAGCTAACTTCAGGGTGTCAATTTTTCGAGACGGTGTGCACCGTAAAAATATACTCTCATCATTTTTCCCTAACGCGCCAAAAGAAGTATAACTTCAATAACCCTAACCTCGTTCAAATTGTGCAAAGATATTTTTATTATAGTGAACCTCTTTTCTATCGTCTTAGATTTTTTCATCCATTTATCGCATGTCGTATTACAGTCGGTGCTCGGCCACGTAGTAGCGATAAAGTGAAAGGCGTTCGGCAGTAGCCAAGCCAACGCTAATTCGTCCATCATCTAAATGATTTCAATGATTGTATTTATTGTGTATTCAGTTAGTTATAATACGCTGATTGAAATTATAATGTATAGTTGTATATCTTGTCTACTATTGATTTCCAATCGTCACTCCAATTTTGAATTATTAAGTCTAGATTAAAAACGCGACTTTAGTACCTTAAATCGAGTAATTGTCAGAAAATTTTCAATTAAATGCCTACGATCCCAAAAAACTTTCATCTGCATCATGATTTCATAACACCATACATTTTTTTAATCTTTTATCCTAGGTATGGCTGGGTTAGCGAACCTGTGGCTAAAGGAGAACCACACCAACAGTACGGAAATTTAAATTACGAGGACCTGATACCTCTAGAGAGTGATGGAATGGATCCGTGCGGAGATCTAGACAGATGTAGGATCGTTGTGGGTCATAATGTGTCTTTCGATAGAGCGAAAATAAAAGAACAGTATTGGCTGAGAAGGACAGGTGAGAGATAAAGACGCAAACATTTAAATGTATCTATCTCATTTACTCTTTAACAGATACTTTATGATTTTTGTTATGATATTTGGTAAGTATGAGAATAGGTTGTAAAGTATAATTCATACAGCCAATTGATATAGGTCCATATATAGAAAAAAAACATTTGTTACAAACTTTTTTTTATGTTTTCATTTTAATTTGGCTTTAAAAAATACCTACGCTCCCAAATTTTAATACTCCTAACTACACCCTTCCATTTTAAATGTATATGTGTATGTATGTATATGTAGAATAGTAAATAGGTGCAGAGGTGAGTGGAACAGGAGCCAACCAAGGGGTTACTATGAAGTTTTCCGCGTTAGGTAATACAATTGAAACCGATTCGGCGTAGAAGTATTTGCGTGGGTCAGCTAATTATTTTATGAAATTGCCCTCGAATGTCACTAGCCAGAACATTGAAAATTCGTGAAAGAGATTTAGCTTGAAATAAAAATCGAATGACATACTGTGTTCATTATAACAACATTATTTATATACTAGGCCTAGAGTAGGTCTGACACTCGAGTGCAGATGCTGGGACACACCTATAGGTTTAGAAAGGTAGGCGTTAGAAAATGCTCAACCAACATGCATAAAGAGCCATCACGACATGTTCTTTCATCTGAAGTTTCCGTTAAATGTAGGGTCTCGAATCTGTGTCGACCGACACAGAGTTTGAATATCAGAAAAAAACAATAATAGTAACAAGGAACATGAATTCTAAGATGTCACAAAGGTATCTGAAAAGATCTAAGTTAACAAAGTGACTAGCCTGTTAGGGTAGTAGAATCAAGATAAGACGCTCGTTTATTACCCGCTTGTAATGGCAGTAGTGATAATAAATCGTGAGGATTTGTTGCTAAAATAGAAAAAAGAAGAAGAAACTCTTACGTTTCAGTGAATAGGGTATAGATTTTTTTTTAAATTTCCTGCACAGGTGTGCGCTTTATGGACACGATGTCGATGCATACTTGTGTTAGTGGTGTTACCAGCTACCAACGAACAGTATTGAAAGCTAAGAACAAAGAGCCTCATCCCTCTGACGACGACTGGATAGATATCAGCTCACTCAACAACCTTAGCGAGGTGAAGTAATGAACGATATTAAGCATAAGCATACCCTTACCTAAGGCGAGTCATAAATTACGTCTCAGGATATATTATCGTGATTTCAAGACTATTTAGCTTTGTCAACGGTCGTCAAATCAATAAGATATCCTCTCAAGCTGTGACAGCACATGTTTTGTAGTGTTAAATTTAGTATTTATGAAGATAAATTAATACTTCGATATATATTTTTTATTAAAAACATTTTAGTAATTTAAGAAACATGAGAAATCATATGAAGGATACAATTTAAAAGATTCATCGCCTTTTATACATTGAATCCATTCAAAGCTTCTAAAACGGAATTGGCCTTTTGGTGAATTTCAAAGGCAGCAAATGCAAATCAAAAAGTAACTTGACTGTTTGCTTACAATTCTCGATAAAGTTTCAATATGTAGGTGTTCCGCGCATCAATGAATCACCATGTCGCTTTATCTAAATTATAAATTATTTATAGTGCTTGGAAGCTGTTGTATAGTTTTTTTTTTTTTTTGGTCTTAATAATATGTAATTTACTTAGGTACACAATTTGTATTGCGGTTCACCAGTAGACAAAGCGACTAGGGACATATTCGTAGATGGTACGATGGATGACGTTCACGAAAACTTCCAAAAACTGATGATGTATTGTGCCGCTGATGTGACGGCTACGCACGACGTCCTGAAGGAATTGTTACCGCTATTTCTTGAGAGATTTCCTCACCCGGTCACGTTAGCTGGGATGCTGGAATTAGGTATTTATTCTTTTTGAATTAACCTGTAATCGCGGTACAACAAAATAAATCCAAGTATAATATATCTAGAACTTTATTATTTTAAATATACCTATATAATCTATTGAATGTAATGTAGTATTTGCCACCAAAATTGGTGCTAAACAAAACTGACTTTAAAGTAAATTTGGAAGAGGTTTTGATACTTTCATTATTTCTTCTTTTTTCTATTTCTATATTCACTGTATGTCTCGTTATCTTTGAATATTCTCCTCAATTTTTATAGAATAATCTACATTGACCTAAGTACACGTACACGTACAAGTAATAAATTTGTATTTTGATAACTTCAATGTTTTAACAAAATTTTGGGTCTACTTTTAAGGATTTTCGTCGCTTCATAGTTTGTAGTCCGGTGAAGCTGTAAAGACCTTGCCAGGTCAATAGCGTAGTCAGTTCGAGAAAAAAAAAAAGTCGCTTTATAGTATTAATATTCTGTAGCGATGTTTTTAATTTGTATTACTTCTTTGCAATAACCAAAGTATTTTAAGAAAAATGCTATGTAAAGTCAAACAATACTACTATGTCAATAAATATAAAAAAACACTATGACACAATAGAATCTTCTTTAAAATACTCTATTGCCGTTTTGTAATTTCATACAAGTACAGTCCTGGCCAATTTTTTTGACCGCTCTGAATATATCGCAGAACAAAAAAATTGGTATAAATACGTATCGTATTACATAACATCGAGACAATTTCACGATAAATAAATATCAATTTTAAATTTCATTCATAAAATTATAACCTACTTTTGTATTAAATTCTTAAGTCTATTATGCGTTACTCCGAACTTAAGGCTTTGTTAAGAGCGGCCAAAAAGATTGACGAGCACTGTACCTAATATCTCCTATGACGATTATAGGATCAGCATACCTGCCCATAAATTCAAATTGGCAACAATACATTGACTCGGCTGAAACAGTCTTCGAGGATTTGAAATTAGAGTCCCGTCAACTATTGTCACTAAAAGCTGATGAGACATGCCGTTTGATGGAGAACGATTCGTACAAAAAAGACATTTGGATGTGGGACCAGGACTGGTCGGTGCAGGATTTAAAATTAAAAAAGCAAACGGTTAAAAAGAAGAAAAAGGCCATAGACAACGATTTTGAAATTAGAACTTCAACGCAATCAGAAGAACCTATAATGTCACAAAATGCGATACCAAAAAAGTCTGAAGCTAATTTTGACATTTTAAATGAAGAATATATAGATTTCATAGACAATATGGATAGAGAAAAGAGTAAAGTGAAAGAGAATTTAGTGAAATCGTTTCAGTATCTTTACGATTTGAAGGAGTTATTGCCGGTGCGGAAACCGTATTTACCCGGTTATCCTGCTTGGTACAGGAAACTGTGTACTAAACCGGGTAAAGATCCTGATTGGTCGCCGGGAGCAAATAACATCACAACTAGTATGCAGGTATGGGCTTAAGCTTTAATTAAATATCTACCTTGTTAAGCAAGACTTTTTTCGTTAGTAAGTTCGGAAACGGTAAATGGAAACTGTTCACGGTGATACAGAAACGAAGTAACGGAAGTAAATAATCTATATTGTATTACGTTTGTTCATAACTATTGTTGTTTATGTATTTTATAATTAATTTTAATTGTAATCTATCTTATACCTTTAAACCAGCAACTCTTGTAGATTCATATATCTATACTAATATTATAAAGAGGTGGGGTATAGTGGACTGTCTGCTAGACTTTGCCGACCGACCATATAAAGGGGGTAAAGTCTCATGAGAAATAGCTAATGGTCCATAAACTCTCATCAGTGGCTCCTAGTAGCTGTTCTGCACATAGTGGCCACATCCCGGTAACCACGTCGGTCCGTGGGCCGAACCTGATAGAGGGGTCTCGAGCATCTCGGTGCTCGAGTTTACGCGGTTACTCCCCGCATTAGTGCAGGTCTATTTCGGCAGCAATGTAATCTACTTTGAGTGGCGAGACAGCCAGGCATTTGTGAACGGCCTTAAGGTGACGGTAGGAGCTGATGTACCGCTCACCAGACACTGCATCCGGCACTCCTCTGATCGTAGCGGTTCGCCGTTCCATCGGAACAAGGAGGGTATGGACAAGGGAGTGCATTCATGTATTGCGCACACATCTATGCACTATAATATATCCTCCGTAACAGACCAAGCTGTCCTTTTTGTGCTCGTAAATTTACAGCTAAAATTGGGTACTTCAGCCATCTACGAGCTAAACACCCCAGCTCCTGAGTTTGGTCGCTGTAGCCGAAATCGGCTAGGAAGTTAGGATAAAGAGGTAAAGTTTGTGAGTTTGTGATGTTGTGACGTTGTAGGGGGTAATCTCAGGAACTACTAGTTTATATATATTTAGGATTTTGGAAACGGTGTCATCTATTTCCGTGAAACCTAATATGTAGGTAGTTTCGGGGACGATAAATCGATCTAGCTGGATTTTATTCATAGAAATCTATTTTAACTGAGATTTCAGGCAACGAAAATATATTGCTAGATAGCCTGTGCATATCCAGTACCGGGTGACTTTCGTCATTATGGCCGACATGACAGCGGCGACCGACGATGGATGATCTGTCTCGCGGTGGTCGCCACTGTTCTTGGATTGTACTATGCTTACCATCAGGCATAGTGCAGTCACTTTGTCGTGCCTCAATTAAAAAAAAAAATATGAAGGTAAATTTCGCCGCCGCTGTCTAAACAAAAATAGCTCACGTGGAAATTGGTTGCTTCGAAAATCCATGTAACCCCAGTTCGAATCCGAGTGTATATAATTTTTTTTTGTAAAAAAAAATCATAATTTTGTAAGGCAAACCTAACAATTTATTTTAATCAAATAAATAACTTTATTACAATTACATTGTAAGAGAGATATCTTTTTTTAATATTTCTTTATTTGAAAAAATGCTAATTTTGTAAGACAAACTTAACAGTTTATTTTAATTTAAAAAAGTTTTTCAAAGAACCGAGCTAGGCTCGGTCGCCCAGGTACTATGAATTTAAATGTATTAATTTAGATGTTGGTATCAATAATATTTGTTTAATGGGTTGTTTTCTTGATTTTTTTACATTTATATGCTGTCATGGCGGCGACGAACTAAGATCGTATTATATTTACTTATACTTCTAACAGTTTATAATAAAAGCGTGTTTCGAGTAACCTATTTTATTAATCCATACTAATATTATAAAGAGGTAAAGTTTGTGAGTTTGTGACGTTGTGACGTTGTAGGGGGTAATCTCAGGAACTACTAATCCGATTTGAATAATTCTTTCAGTGTTGTATAGCTCATTCATCGAGAATTGTCATAGGCTATATATATACCATCACGCTAAGATTAATAGGAGCTGAGCACAGATGAAATATGTTTCAAAATCAGGATTTTTTTTTTTTAGAACTGCTGCGTGTTAGTGTTAGTGTATCTATTTCACGCGAACGAAGTCGCGGGCAGAGGCTAGTAATCTATATATTTAATAATAATTTAATCGTATGTTGGTTTTTGCTGGTCAATGTCCAAAATAGCTGTTCTAGTTTTAAGGACTCATTTACTTACTGATAGATATTTTTTTTACATTTTGTGGTATTTTATATACATTGTGTTTTATATAGGGACTAACCAATAATGTCAAAAGTACATTAATGTAATAATTAATACACTTCGTTACTAATCCATATAAATAATGTCGTTATCATGAAAGAGCAAAATTATGTACACAATAAATGATAATATTAAGTCATAAATTTAATCAAAGTCAAAGCTTTTCATATACATTTTTTATTTCAGTAGAATGTTCTGAATAAAACCAAGGTATATTTTTGATGATGACGATTTTCTTTCGACCACCTTTTGGCTATTGGCTCTATCAGTAGAAATTAAAGAAACGGTTTGATAATGTTTTAGAGACTTCGAAATTTTTCTAGACCTTGGAATATATTGTCAGACGCGAAAGGTAAAATTAACCATTTCTCTTTGCGTCACGATAAATTTATTTTGTGCACGTGCTGACAAAACCCACTATAATATAATTACACTACAACCACACTTGTATATTTCTTCTTTTTGGACTTTATGTTCACTCCGATGTCTAGAATAGAACTGAATTCGGACTTTTTTTTTCCTCGAACTGACTACGCTATTGACATAGCAAGGTCTTAACAGCTTCACCGGACTACTAAGGCGATCGCTTAAGGTACTCAGCCGATTTTATATTGGCAACCAGCTCAAGGCTGCACGGCATACCTCGGCTTGGCTGTTGCCCGTTGCATGCAAAATCGCGACCTATCTTAGCTAACCTAGCTAACTATTCATATATGTTTGAGTTGTTGAAACGTATATGAGTACCAAGCATATCCGCCTCAACAACTCCTCCATGTATTTTTATCGGAAAAATTGAGAGTTTTTCAGTTCGATAAGGGAAAAAAATTTAACAAAAATAACCCTTCCACCAAGATGTGTAGCGTGTAGGCGTGCACATGTGTGGAGGTGATCGTGTAGTGTTGTAGCAGTGATGTATGGGTGTGTCACCGTATCGCGCAAGCAACGCACTCAAGGGCTCCCTACCGAGGGATCGAACCTAGACTTGAGCCGCTGCCGTGGGAGGCCTAATCAGGTGTGCGGGAGCGAAATTAACCCCCAAACCGCGGCGGCGCGATCTGTGGTAACGCGGGCGTGGGCGTGAGCACGCTCTGTTACGAGGGACAGGCTGGTACTGATCGTTCGCTGACGTGATGTCGTTGGGAGGATCGGTAAAAATATGTCGCGGACGTCTTCTATAACGCCCAGCGTTGGGTACGCGTTCGTAATTTGCGGCGGATACCACTAACGGACTGGGATGAATCGCGGCTCGCTCGAAATAGCTACTAGTAAGTGATTTAATATACGCCCAGATAGACGGCATCTCCAGGTCCCTGTGGAGATCCGCCTTCCGGACGAACCAAGAAGTACCGGTGATTTTACGCAGAGCCCGGGTCTGCAATACCTGAAGCGTATCTAGATTCTTCGCGTGGGCGAAAACCGGACAACTATACGTCATTACCGGACGAATACAAACTTTATATATCGTTAGCTTATGTCTGAGGGGCAGTTTGCTCTTCTGACAGAGTAAATAATGGAGGCGACCCAAGACCATAGCGGCTTTGTCTCGCACTCTTTTGATATGTGGCTCGAACGTTAAACGGTTGTCTAGAGTGACGCCGAGATACTTGACCTCGGTGGTCCAAGGTATCTCAGAATCGTATAGCCTTATGGGCTTTAACTTATTATCGCGAGTTCTAGGATCGAAGAGTATCGCGGCACTCTTATCGGGGTTAATACCTATACGCCATCGAAGAAACCAATCACCGAGTGTGCTAACGGCTTCTTCGATGCGATCTCTGAGAACACTCGGCCGTCAGCCAGAGGCGTAGATGACTGTGTCATCAGCATAACAACCTACCTCGACTCCCGGGAGCTTAGGTATGTCACTGATGAACAGGTTGAAGAGGGTGGGCGCGAGAATTGAACCTTGTGGCACACCTGAGCGTATCAGACGGGGCGATGAGAGTTCGCCGTCTACTCTGAAACGGAAGGTTCTATCGGCGAGATAATCACGGATGATGTGAACTAACCTATCGGGTATACCGGCTTGATTTAGCTTGTATATGAGCCCTTTGTGCCAGACCTTATCGAAGGCCTTGGCGACATCGAAAAAGACTGCTATTGAACGTTTCGGATTACTCGAGTTATTAGACAATGTTCGAGACGGGCTATTTCATAGTCCCATTGTATTTCGTTCCCATAGACGATTAGTAATTTATTATTTTATTTGGAAATTGCCTACATAGACAGAGGCCATACTGGAAAAAAAACGTAGTTTGCATATAGGCTGTATTCTAATTGAACATTGAATGAATATTACAGATAACACCGAAATTATTACGTTTGTCGTGGGAAGGTTACCCTCTCCATTATATACAGGGTGAAGGTTGGGGATTCTTGGTTCCGTACAGCAGAACCCATCATGGTGATGAGGAGCCTCGTTTGCCTTTAGACCAGTTGCTGGAGAAATGCCCATTAGTGCATTGTAAGGAGACCCTCGTGGACACTGAAGATTTGTATGTGCTGCCTAAAACTGTGGAGGTATGAATTTTAAAGAAAAATCACATCGTACCTATAACCCATACGAGAAGTGTTGCCAGTTCTAGGACATTTATTCTAGTAAGCACAATGCAATAGATACGAACCTTATAGTAGTCGCATGTGATGTGTAACATCTGAACACTTACTATGAAATCGAGATCAAATACCAATATGTGAAGTCAATTTATTCGTCATATTATTGGTCGAATATATTCTAAGCATGAAAATATATGTAATTTTATATTAAGACGCGCGCTTGCTCGCGCAAATTTGATTCTAGTTGCGGTAAATACGCAATAGTAACTTAAATCTTAAAAAAAAATTATGGGGTTTGTTTGGATTTTTTTTTATAGTGTAATTATATCTTTCAAGTCAAGGAAACTTTTTCACTCACAATGAAAAATATATTGACCACTACAGGAAAAGTATGAAAAATATCCGCACTAAAATATTTATTCGAATACATACTAAAGTAGTAATAATCTCAGCGTGGCTCTACCACCAACAAATTTGTGTTCCGCGCATCTACTTCAGAGCGGTTACAAAGTTTGACGCGGTATATACTCGACAATGACACTAATAATTTACTAGAAGATTGGTTGCCAAAAATAAAATTAAAAAAAAAAAGATAATACTACTTATTAAACTACTATTTTTATAAGCATTACGCGTTCAGCGACGTGCGTCTCCTTGCCGCGGAAATCTAGGTCCGATCCCTCGGAGGGGAGCCCTTGAGTGCGTTGTTCGCGCGGTACAGTGACACAAAATTTTACATCACTGCTACACTACACTATCTCCCCGCATACGTGCACGCTTACACAAAAAAGTGGAAGGGTTTTATTTTTTTCCCTTATCAAACTGAAACGGTTTAGAAATTATTCCGATAAGAAATATATGTAAGAGTTGTTGAGATATGTATGCTTGGTACACATATATGTTTCAACAACTCATACATATATGAATAGTTAGCTTAGCCTAGGTTAGCTCAGATAGGTCGCGATTTGCATGTAAGAGACAACAGCCAAGCCAAGGTGTGCCGTGCACTCTTGGGCTAGTTGCCCAAAACAAATTCGGTTGAGTGTCTTAAGCGCTCGCCTTAGTAGTCCGGTGTAGCTGTAAAGGCCTTGCAAGGCCAATAGCGTAGTCAATTCGAAAAATAACCCGCGGAAATGTGAAGTACTTGTTCTGTGTACGTTAAATATAGGGTTACGATGATAAATAATGCAGACAAAGTCACGGGATTCAACTATTCTCCAATTAATTCATTGTTTAACAGGAGGATCTCGGTCGCAGAGCTTATTATGCGAGGAAGAAAGTAGATGAACAGGCAGCTGCGAATCAGTATCATGGACTCGGTGTCTGGTGTGGAATTCAACTGCAAGGTAAGTTGGGAAACACACGTTTAAGAAAAGGGTGTCTTAAAGTAGGGAGTGCGCATATATTCGGGGGTTCGTTAGTTATTTCTATTCTTATTCTTCTCTGTTATTAGTTCTTTGTGATATTTTTTTTACTTTAATTTTGACAGTCAATCTTCCAGATTATTACTGCCATTGTCACGTAGTATCGCGCAATAATATTACAAGCGTCGTGCGATATCTTCAATATTAAACGTCGTGTGAGTCAGTATTCTAACAAGATGGCGGATCCCTTCTTAGAACCTTCCAGGGAGTTTTTGTGCCATCTCAGAATTCATGATCCGTGGTATTATTTCCCATTCAATTAACTTATGCACTTTGGGGTGTAAGGGGTGTCGAATAACATCTTAAGACTTGAGACACCCAAGCCAACCTCACCTGCACGTGGTGCACCCTGCTGATCAACGAACGAGGCAATGGCGAGAGCGGGGTGGTAGGGTTTTACAGCCCGACTGGGTCGCAACCACCATGTACATGGCGAAAAAGCCCGTCATAGTGACTCGCTTCTGCGCGTCGCGTTTCGGGATCAGCCTGTGCATATCCAGTACCGGGCGACTTTCGTCATTATGGCCGGCATGACAGCGGCGACCGGCGATGGATAATCTGTCTCTCGGTGGTTGCCGATGCTTTTGGATTGTACTATGCTTAACATCAGGCTTAGTGCAGTCACTTTGTCGTGCTTCTATAAAAAAAAAACGATTTATATTATTTAAAACATCTCCAATATCACAAAATATACGAGTCAAATAAGACAAGATTATGAATAAAACATAAAATCCACTACATGACAGACTGAAATCCCGCCAAAAACAAACGTGATATTTTTTTGTTTGTTGATCACCAATACTATTTTTTTTTTGTACTAGCTGTGCCCGCGACTTCGTCCGCGTGCAACCATATGTAAAGAAACAACTATTAATAAAGTCACCTGAATGTATTTACTTATCTACTTTTCTCTCATAATTAAGTCGCGTCGTCATTAAAAGTACAATAACTTTTGATAGACAGAACTGATTTAAATGAAAAAAAAAATGTTACTCGAATATTTTTATGACTTTCTTGAAGAGGTTTATCATAAACCCAGTATTTTAGCAGTGATGCGTGTTCATACAAACAGAAAGACAGACATTTCTAAAATTGATTGTAATGTATTTTATTTTACACCTACAACAATTTTTTCTTCCAAAAAAAAAAAAAAAATACAGACTTATTAGATTTACATTCTTATACTATATGTATAGATTTATGTTTTTTTTCTAACTAAAGTAAAAACTAAAAATGCACATATTTCTAAAAATAGTGATTGTCGGTATTGATTGAATTTTTAGTGGTAGCATATAATTTATTAATTGCCAGAAGTCTGTTATTGGGAGTCTATCTGAATATATGGTCGATATTTAAAATAAACATTACTATAATTTTGACTCAGGCTGTTGTCACTTCCTACGCCTGCCACATAAGGATGGGCCGAAGTATAAAGTGGGGAATCCATTAGCTAAGGATTTCTTAGACATGTTCAGTCAGAATGTTCTTTCGGCTGAGGGTAATGAAGCTGAAAAGGTAAATTTTTGGCAAAGCATTCTTACATATTTTATGTACTCACATTTTAAATCATAATTTAAAATAATAATAAAAAGGTAGAGTCGATTAATTTCTAAGTATTTATTACACTTCTTGTAATATATTTTAAATCTACAAACTCTTGGTGCATACTCTTAACAAATATGTATTCGGTTTAAAGAATTGAATTGCTCAAAAAACATTAATAATTAGTAATCGTTAGATAGCCGGTGTTTTTGCAAATTTTTTATAAAATTTGAAAAAAAAATTGATTGTCCTTTCTTTCTTACGAAATTTTATTATAGTTACCTATTTTTTTATTTACGACTAGCTGACCCGTGCAACTTCGTCTGCACCAAATTCGTTATCACTGGTTTCAATTGTATTTTTAAAAGCGATAAAATTGAATAAAACTGATACCCGATTGCAGCCACAACTACCGTTTCCAATTGTGAATCCTAACTATCCCCGGTCTCACTCAAATATACCCAGATTACATGTGATTTTTGATGTAAAACATCTATAGGCGCACCCTAAACTTAAATCGGCCATGGCGACGTTCGTGGTGATTACACACAAACTTCGCACTATTAACGACCCTATCAGTAACGCATAAGATTCAAATTATTTTTCTAAACTATTATAATAAAGAGGAATCGTAGTATTTTTGTATGTTAGTTACGAATAAAGTCAAACTACTGGACGGATTTCGATAATTCGTTTACCATTAGAATGCTACATTATCCCTTAGTAACATACCGGATTAGACCTCCCATTAGGTTCGATCCCTCGGTAGGGAGCCCTTGAGTGCGTTGCTTGCGCGATACGGTGACACACAAATATACATCACTGCTACAACACTACACGATCACCCCCACACACGTGCACGCCTACACGCTTACACATGAAAGTGGAAGGGTTTACTTTTTTCCCTTATCGAACTGAAAAACTCTCAATTTTCCGATAATAAATATATGGAGGAGTTGTTGAGGCGTGTATGCTTGGTACACATATACGTTTCAACAACTCGAACATATATAAATAGTTAGCTAGGTTGGCTAAGATAGGTCGCGATTTTGTATGCAACAGGCAACAGCCAAGCCGAGGTGTGCCGTGCACCCTTGAGCTGGTTGCCAAAATAAAATCGGATGAGTGCCTTAAGCGCTCGCTTTAGTAGTCCGGTGAAGCTGTTAAGACCTTGCTGGGTCAATAGCGTAGACATTTCGAAAAAAAACCCTTAGTAACATAGGCTATATTTATTTTTTAGAAAAAAATTGGGATTTCTACTAAAATTGCAATAATGTAATCAAAGGTATGAAAAAAATTTGGCATAAAATGTATTTCACCGCATGCGCCCCGATAACTATGAATGATAGAACAAAAATATGTTCTACAATATTAAAGAACATATTATTATCTATAAAAAAACCTCGCGGCAGCATACATATGTCTATACCTAAAAGTAAAGTCTATACTCAAAAACCTTTACAACCCTACTTGTATAATTGTAAGATTCAAATTGTTTCTATTTAATATTATGTAACGTCACAATAATGTCAGAGAGACGCGTGGATAGAAATGTTTTGTCGTCAACGTCGACCGGTTCATGTCCGATCTCACCAAAGTTAAGCAATGTCGGGCGTGGTCAGTGCTTGGATGGGTGACCGCCTGGAGATATTGCGTGATGTTAGCTTTTTACGGGTCAAATTAATCTTCAGTAATTTTTTTAATGTATAGATAGGTATATGTATTTTTTATATTTTTAAATTAGGTGTAATATAATATTTTTATAATATTACGGAATTGGTTTTTTTTAATCTTACTAATATACATATACACTGGCCAAAGTCTGACCTACGTACATCCAAAAATTACTCGATAGATTTCAATTACATGTTTTTATTTTTAAAAGAGAGGAGGCTTATTTTCTGCATTAGGTCGAGAAGAGCTGCCAGTGATGATGATGATGAAGATTATGGTTTTTTGTGACGTTACATTTCCGAAGCTACAGGTTATAATACGAACTTTGCACTATTGACGAAGTACTCAAAAACATCTGCAACTCTATCCGTATAAACATAACATTCAAATTGCTTTGTCGAACACTCGTCGTACCAGTATTACACGGCATGCACAAAGGGCGCCCTTTGACATACCGCCAAACACACCGCGCTTGCACCTTTCACTGATTTCTTTGTTACTATTTAATTAGACAATTGACTGTCACGGATTAAACTACGCATTTTTAACGCTATTTATAAATTATGAAACACCCTTCGCAGTTGTGAATGTAACCAGTGTTTTAATTTAAAATATGTCGGACAGCGATAATTTCGGAACTGAAAGTATGCACCCTTCTACAAAGAAAGTAAAATCACACTATGACATATATCTTGATAATGCTATATCTAATACTTTTATAACATACTTCAGTTATCATCGACCAATTCTCACAGTATTAACCAGCTATTCTAAATTTGAAACCCTTGCGTTTTATGGGACAAAAAGTATCCTGGATGTAGCCTTGTAATATCAGTTGTCACTGTGTTAATTTTGGCTTCTATATGGATAACATAGTCTACCTTCATTAAAATTTCCAAAAAATATTGAATGTACAGATTTCGATTTGTTACAGTTTTAATAGTATAGATTAGTTATTAATAATTTTGTGGACGTTTTCGAAGCAGTTGAAATTTTTGAATAAAATTATTATGTAAGCGTAGCCTAGAGGTAAAGTTGGCGGCTCTATACTACTGTCATCATCGACGGGGAGACGGTTCGAACCCCGTCGTTTTTTTTGGTTATCTGTTTTTTTTTTATGTAGCCTATATAGCTTGAATTTTTAACTAATCTGTCTGCTGTAAATAGCACAAAGGAAAATTACCAAAATCCATTAAGAATCTCATGAACTACAATTTTTTTCTTTCGTCCGTTATTCTGGAGAACTCCTTGCGTTTTATGGGACAAAGAGTATCCTGGATGTAGTCTTCTAATATTAGTTATCACTGTGTCAAATTTCGTTAAAATTGGTTCAGTACTTTCAGAGTAATTCGGGTTTATATTCTAGACTTTAATCCTTTATCCTGGAGAACCCTTGGCGTTTTATGAGACAAAAAGTATATTTGATGTAATCTCGTAATATTAGCTATCACTATGTCAAGTTTCGTCAAGATTGGTTCAGTAGTTTCAGAGTGATGCGTGTGCATAGGGACAGACAGACAGACAGACAGACAGACAGACAGACAGAAAGACAGACAGACAGACAGACAGACAAAAATTGTAAAAAGATTATTTTTGGCTTCTATATCGATAACATAGCCTATCCTGATTAAAATTTTCAAAAAATATTTAATGTACAGATTTCGACTTGTTACAGTTTTATTATAGTATAGATTAAAGAAAATGATGAATAATAAAAAATATTTAAAATATTTGTGAATCGTAGTTTTGACTTTCATAATTGCCGTTTCAGGGCATAAAGTGATTAAAGAATTTTTGATTTTGATCTAATCAATTTCATAAAATATTTTAATTATGTTTACTGATAATCGCTTCATTTTAATATATGTGTTATTCGCTAAAATGATTATTACATTCATTAAATGTATCATACAAATTGTATTCAAGCAAAATTTTCGTTACAGCATATGAAATAACTATTGAAAAATTTCTTAATAAATAACAGGAAATCAAAATTTTTGTAAAATTTTACTCAGCAATCCATTAGAATTATGTAAAAAAGGTAAAAGTACAATGATTCGAGAAATATTGATGTTAAAGATTTGGTTTACAAGCCTTTTCTGTTGAAAATTATATCTCCCAAAAGTCACTAAAGGTTTTTCAGCTAGATGGGATCTGCCAACTAAGGTTTTCCTAGGTCGTGACCTTCGGCAGGATGATGTCGTACTGGAGGAACAATAGGGAGCGTATAATGGGTCAGCAGGCGGTATGGCTTCCTGAAAAACTGTGCCCTGAAGGGACGAAAGGAGTCAAGGGGTATGGTGCAATCATACCCCAGGTCGTCGTCGCCGGAACACTCACTAGACGGTGAGTTTTGTTATACTGAACTCTCCAAAACCATAAAGGGTTACGCTCCACACCAATATTTGTAGACCCCATAAGGCACAGGTCAACACACTGTTGGCAGAATATGCATTAAAAAAACACCTGATCACTATACAGTACGTACTATACGAGTATATTACGCAACGGATTTTGATACGGTTTTTTTAATAGATAGAGTGATTAAAGAGAAAGGTTTATAGGTATAATAACATCCATTAAATAGTGGAGAAATACTGTTATTTTTGAGGTTTCTAATGTGATGTTGTAATTAATTTTTAGTTTTAGACTAGTTAAAGATTTCTCACATACCAACTGGGTATATATTTGAGTGAGCCCCTGTATAGTTCGAATTACCTATTGAAAACGGTAGATGTCGCTGCAATCGGGTTTATTAAGATATATAATTGAAACAGTTAATAACCGATTTGGTGCAGACGAAATTGCACGGGTCAGCTAGTTTATAATAAAATTTTGAAAGATTATAATCATAAATTTTATGTCGTGTTTTATTTTCTTAACTATGCAATTTATAATTTACGATATCGTGAAATTAAAAAATATATATTATCCGCCATTTTGAGACCTGGGTCTTAAAAAGTGAGGCAAGGATTGAGCGGTTTAATCTATATACATAAAATGGTAGGGTTATACCGTCATGCGTATATCACACAATAAGTATAACATAAATTTCCATATTTTTTTTAGTTTTTCTTGTTCGATTTCTATTTTTTCTTTTTTTCTTCTAGCCCTTACATGAGAAAGTATCCATACAGTACAGAGTATAATCTTACTTTCAAGACAATAGACAACGCAGGCAAATTGTATTAGCTAGTTAGGTAGCTAGCTAAAACAAGAGGAAAAGTATTATACTCGAAGTATAAGTTAAATATACATTAAAGCGAGAAAATCCGCGATCAAAAGCTAGTGTTATACTTATATAGTCATAATAAAAACTCAAACGAACTATGCTTGCGGTTTCATCATCATGAATATACCAACTACCTACTGGAAGTCGTATTACAATAGATAGCGACAGTAAGATAATTCCGCTTAAAAAGTACATAACGCTTTTTCCTTACATGACGTTTTCTACCAAGTACCTACCGGAATACGCATTATAATAGGAAGCGAGGGAGGGAGATGAATTCGCCTGGAGAGCGTATAACACTTTTTCCTTACGTGACGTTTTCTACCAACTACCGAACTAACGTGTAAATTATTAATATATGAATGAATTTTGTACGCTAGTGCCAGTGAACCGACGTGGATGACGGCCAGTAACGCTCACAAGGAACGCATCGGTTCAGAATTACGCGCGATGGTGCAGGCGCCACCTGGTTATAAGTTCGTCGGAGCCGACGTAGATTCTCAGGTAGAATTTCTTTTACTACTCGCTATTCGCAACCCACGGTTACACACGCTTTTTGATGTGAAACATGTATAGGCGGAGGGTAAACCTGATTGTTGCCGTGGCGACGCATAGACGACCTTTACACTATTCACGAAGTACTTAAAACATTTACAACCTTATTTGTATAAACATAAGTTTCAAACTGTTTTGTAGGTCACTCGTTACCGCCAAACACACCGAGTCTGGGCCTATTTGGATTTTTCTATTTTATATTTAATAAACATGAATATTTATGTGATAAATATATAAACAGTCAGTCATTATTTTATGGAACAAATTTGTAATGATCTATCTTTTCATTATACAATAGCTGATTGCTGTCATAATTTGTTCTTTTATGTACAGTGTACACAACTTATACAAAACAATTTCGATGTTATACATCTGCAAGGCGTTCTCAATGCCTTCGTGCCTCAATTTTTGACATTTTTAACTTTAATATATATGTTGCTATATCTAAAATTAATGACCTTTTTTCTAACGGACCTATGCTGTTGGCTTTAAGGCACTTTACAGCTTCATCGAACTACTAAGGGGAGCGCTTGACAATCAGCTCAAGAGTAATTAACACATGGGCCTATCGACAGTTATGGATTAGGCTGTTGCTGTATATAACAACTATTCATACATATGATTGTGTGCATTTGTTAATTCACTATTAAAAATACTATATTGACAGTGACAGGAGTTAACCTAAAAGTATAAGAGATCCGCAGTATATCCGAATAATTCCGCATTACTTGTTCGCATGTTTTTAAGAATGATGAACTTTGTTCGACTTTAATTATTAAAATAGTTAACACATAATAAATATAACCTCTAATAAATTGTTGACACATAACACTGTATAACTGTAGACGAGTGCTCATTGATCAAGTCAAATACCCGATTAGGCCTCCCACGGCGGCGGCTCAAGCCTAGGTTCGATCCCTCGGTAGGGAGCCCTTGAGTGCGTTGCTTGCGCGATACGGTGACACACAAATATACATCACTGCTACAACACTACACGAACACCCCCACACACGTGCACGCCTACACGCTTACACATGAAAGTGGAAGGGTTTACTTATTTCCCTCGTCGAACTGAAAGACTCTCAATTTTCCGATAATAAATATATGGAGGAGTTGCTGAGGCGTGTATGCTTGGTACACATATACGTTTCAACAACTCATACATATATGAATAGTTAGCTAGGTTAGCTAAGATAGGTCGCGATTTTGCCAAAATAAAATCGGCTGAGTGCCTTAAGCGCTCGGCTTAGTAGTCCGGTGAAGCTGTTAAGACCTTGCTGGGTCAATAGCGTAGACATCTCGAAAAAAAAAAAAATCAAGTCAAATAACGCGCTTCCCTTCCTTTTTGTAACACATTTCCGTCCGTTTTTTCAAACTCAGTTTCACAAAAAAGAACCAACAATCGAGAGGGAAGATTTTACAGAAAAAAAATTAATGGGTTTGAATATGATTGGGTAGGAATTATGGATAGCGGCGTTATTGGGGGACAGTGGGCGTGGGTTGTGTGGAGGCACCGCGTTCGGTTGGGCCGTCGTGGCCGGGGACAAGAGCCGCGGGACCGACCTGCATGCGCTCACTGCCGCCGCCGTACGGATACCTCGGGACCATGCTAAGGTCATCAATTACGCACGGATATACGGTCAGTCACGTGCCCTTCCCCACTACCATTACTCCGAATATCTCCCTTCCTCTCACAATTCTTGATACCTGACTCAATAAAATACATTTCAATTTTTAGAAATAGCGATCTGTCTGTTCCTTTGAACACGCATCACTGCTAGAGTACTACATTCACGATAAAACTTCAAATCATAAAACATATAACCTCTACTAACATTCATTCATTAAAATTGGTACACTCTGTCAAAAGTTATTGCAAGTTGAATGACGGCTAGACTTAAGTATGAGAGATAAGTAAAGGGACATAATACATTCAGATGATTGTATTAATCACTATTTTTTACATAGGGTTTACATGGATGGAGTCGCAAGCACAGCTAGTATGATATATAATTATTTATTGTCATTCTATTTTTTTTTTTTGCTCTTTGTCAAATGTTCTTTAATGTATACTGTTACATAATTTTAATTTTCCGATATTATTAGTAGTGTAATATCGATGTGATAGTGTAGGTTTTCAGTCTAATATGCTCCTTGTTTATTATCCTTCAGACTGCTGACTGTTGTTGTAACCACATTTGTAAATAAATTACAATAATAAATTTTATTCCATGATTTGTACTTTAACAAATAAAAACTCTTACTTAAAATGGACTTATACGGGAATAAATACTCAAATGTTTAAAAAAAAAACAGGGGCCGGTCAAAATTTCGCCGAAAGATTATTGAAGCAGTTTAATCCCACGATGACGATGTCAGAAGCTAAAAGCAAAGCGTCTAAAATGTACACAACTACAAAAGGAAGACGTGTTTACACACTTAAGAGGAAATATATGGAAGGATTCATAGAGGACGATTCGGGTGATCAAGTATGTCTACTTTTATTATACTGTTTAGAGCGTTAATTCCTAAAATGGTCCAAGTTTGCGGGGTGGTAGGGTTTTACAGCCCGACTGGGTCGCAACCACCATGTACATGGTGAAAAAGCCCGTCATAGTGACTCGCTTCAGCGCGTCGCGTTTCGGGATCAGCCTGTGCATATCCAGTTTATTACAGGCCGGCATGATAGTGGCGACCGGCGATGGACAGTGTGTCTATCGGTGGTCGCTATTATTTTTGGATTGTACTGTGCTTACCATCAGGCATAGTGCAGTCACTTTGCCGAGCTACAATAAAAAAAAAAAAATAAAAAAAAAAAAAAAGTCGGCCCCCGAGGGTCCACGGGAGAATCGACAGGGGTTCCGTTGCCGTGACAAAAAAATGGAGATTCACAATCCGTAAGCGGGGATCCACGATAATTTATATGCTTTCGCTAATAAAGAACTAAAATGTTGGCTTAACTTCACCTATTAATGAAAGCAGATAATGTTTTATAGTAATAGTGACTAGTTGTTACCTGTGGATTCGTCCACAGTGCTATGTCCAAAACGTTCGGACCGATTTTTACGGAATTTTCACTGGCAGACAACTGATCTTATAAGGAGTAAATTAGACTATTTTATTTTGTTATCCAATACTACTGATAACAAAAATGAAATTTTCAAAATTTTAGTGAGTCTCTCTGTCTGTTTGTTGGGAATAATTCATTATATAATGGACTTTGGATGATATACATCCGTTATACAGAGATAATTTTGTCAGGCAGTGGAAATGTCAGCGTACCAAGCGATGAGACTCGCGAAGCTCAGCGGTAAAAGGGTTGAAGATATGTTCGAGAGGCCTAAATGGGTGGGTGGAACCGAATCGGAGATGTTCAATAAACTTGAAGAGATTGCCGGTTAGTAGTTCTATATATTTTTTATTTGGTTTCATCTGACTAGAATTAGTTTTAGAACATGTTTTGGTACTTCCGTATTGACGCCACCGTAGGTCACGTTAGCCTTGCGAAACAAAAACAGGAGTCGGCTGCGGCAGCGATCAATCATCTCACTGCGGTGTTGTTAATACGTTATTATTCATGTTTTCTCCAAAGTTTGAACGGTATTATTATGTCTTTTGTAAATCATTATTAAAATAAAATACTTTCTATAACGAGATAAATTTGGTAAAAGGGGATCACAACCAGTTTTTGCAGGTCGGCATGATAGTGGCGACTGGCGATGGTTAGTGTGTCACTCGGTGGTAGCCATTTGTTTTTGGACTGTACAGTGCTTATAGTCTAGGATCACTGGGCTATTTTTGCACTTGATTACAAGTTGTAGCAAGGACATAATCGGTGTTATTACAAAAAAGTTAAATACTTGGTTTAAAAAAGGTTTCGTATGAAATGCACCGCGCTCGCCCGAGGTAAGTTTGCGTTATCCTTTTTTGGTAAGTGTAACCTAATGTAACCAAAGCGAGACAACAGATAAGCAAGATGGCGAAACATACCGCGAGCGCGATACATCTAAAACGTAACCTTTTTAAAGCAAGCGTTTAACTTTTTTGTAATAACACCGTATATGTTTATTTAATGAGTCTCAAAAATTTTATTACTAACTGAGGGATTCTTTTTTTAATCTCAAGATAATTATCTAAATTACTTGAAAAAATATTTGTCCTACAAAATGTAAGGTTTGATTAATGAGTCCCCTCCTGTCAACATGTACTGATCACGAAGTCATTAACCCTTTACATGCTGATGTCGGTTATTACGGCTAAAACATTTTTCTATTCCACCACGTGATTTTTTTTTTAATTGAAGCACGACAAAGTGACTGCACTATGCCTGATGGTAAGTATAGTACAATCCAAGAACAGTGGCGACCACCGCGAGACAGATCATCCAACGTCGGTCGCCGCTGTCATGTCGGCCATAATGACGAAAGTCACCCGGTACTGGATATGCACAGGCTGATCCCGAAACGCGACGCGCAAAAGCGAGTCACTATGACGGGCTTTTTCGCCATATACATGGTGGTTGCGACCCAGTCGGGCTGTATAACCCTACCACCCCGCTATCGCCATTGCCTCGTTCGTTGATCAGCAGGGTGCACCACGTGCAGGTGAGGTTGGCTTGGGTGTCTCAAGTCTTAAGATGTTACTCGACACCCCCTTAAACCCCACAATTTATTTTATTTTATTTCTCTTGAGTAATACTTGTTGTACTATACAATAATTATGGAGTGTTTTTTGTGCAATTTGCTTTTTGAAAATACTAATTTTAGAGAAAAAAGAGAAGAAGTGAAGAAATTCACTAAAAACATTTGACTTTCTTGTAAAACTTTTCTATCTGCTCGAAAACATCATCAACATAAATATGGCGATGTTATATTACCTGAAAATTGGAGTGACGATATAATAGGCTATCATTCCTCTTGTTACAAAGAGTTTCGAGTGAAATCTAAATATTTATCTTGTGGAAGGTAAGTCGATCGAATATTTTTTACACAATTTTTAAAATAACTGAAAAATGATTTATTAAGTTTATATTTCCACATAATTATGTAAAATGGAGCATTAGTATTGTAACATTCTTTTTACATTATTCAAACATTAATTTTCGAGAGTATAGTATGTTTTACATATATTTTTAGTAAATTTACAATATAATACGAATATATTCAATGCAATAGTAAACTCTGCCACGTGTTTATCGTTTACTCAATGAAGCGTCGGAGAATTCGCAAAATTGCAATCACTGTCGGACTAGCTATCCGTCCCTGCTTTCTTGTAGGACATTGTTTTATTTGTGCAGAGAACCCACTAACCTGTCATGTAATATTTTTATCCTACAGTTAGTAATGAGAAAAATTGTCTTGTGAAATTAACAATTTCTAAGCGTAGGAGCGGGATAACGTACCACAAAATTTGTAGGACAACGTGATCATTACATTATATACATGTTAACGAAGTAAAAAAAAAAAATCAGCTGGTTAGTAATGATTTTTAATGACTTCGTAATCAATACATGTTGACAGGAGGGGACTCATTAATCAAACCTTACATTTTGTAGGACCAATATTTTTTTAAGTAATTTAGATAATTATCTTGAGATTAAAAAAAGAATCCCTCAGTTAGTAACAAAATTTTTGAGACTCATTAAATAAACATATTATGTCCTTGCTACCTCTGTTAGCTACCAGAATCGAGAATTTTCGCAAAGGACTGTTGGGCGTCTTATCAAAACGAAGCTATTTACGAAGATTCATCTTGATAGTAATCAAGTGCAAAGGTAACCCAGGGATCCTGGACTATTACCATTAGGCATAGTGTAGTCATTTTGCCGTGCTACAATAAAAAAAAAAAACAAAAGAGGGAGGGAGGATTTGGAGTGATGAATTGATAGAAGCATGAAAAACACTGGTATAAGGCCAAGTACTCTTGTGGATCTGGAAGTCCTCAAACGGCTGTCATAGGCGGGTAGTTCTCCCGTGTAAAAGTATAACAAACCTTGGTCTAAGGCCACTTACTCTTGTAGATTGGAAAAGATCTCGAACGGCTTTCTTGGTTGGATGGTTGTGCCGCATAAATGTATGAAAACCTTGTTCTAAGGTCACGTACTCTTGTAGATTCGGAAAGTCCTCGAACAGCATTCTTGGGCGGGCGGTTGTCCCGTGCGTTAGAGCACGCTCAGGGTCGGTGGGCGGGCACGAGGCTGAACTGGGCGGTGCAGAGCGCGGCCGCAGACTTCCTGCATCTGATGCTCGTCAGCCTCGCTCATTTAGCACCTAGAGCCAGGTATTTATTTCATCGTGTACTACATTAATTCACGCTGTAGGTGATCGGCAGCGACTCAAGCCTAGGTCCGTTCCCTCGGTGTGGAGCCCTTGAGTGCGTTGCTTGCGCGATACACTCACACAAAAATTTACATCACTGCTACAACACTACACGATCACCCCCACACACGTGCACGCCTATACGCTTACACATGGAAGTGGAAGGGTTTTATTTTTTTCCCTTATCGAACTGAAAAAACTCTAATTTTCCGATAAAAAAATATATGGAGGGGTTATTGAGGCGTGTATGCTTGGTACACATATGCGTCTCAACAACTCAAACATATATGAATAGTTAGCTAGGTTAGCTAAGTCAGGTCGCGAGTTTGCATGTAACAGGCAACAGCCAAGCCGAGGTGTGCCGTGCACCCTTGAGCTAGTTGCCCAAATAAAATCGGCTGAGTGCCTTAAGCGCTTGCCCTTAGTAGTTCGGTGAAGTTGTTAAGACCTTGCTAGGTCAATAGCGTAGTCAGTTCGAAAAAAAAAAAAAAACTGTAGGTGATAGAGCCACGCTAAATCTATAACTGGTATCAGCATGAATGGGTGGGCTCGCTCCAGGTAGTACCACCCTCTCACAGAAAACCGACGTGAAGTAACAGTGTTTGCATTGTTGCGTTTCGTTCGGTCAGTGAGAGCGCCGAAGGTCCACCTCTCCTCACCTTCCCCTTCCTCCCCTCAACCTCCCCAAACACAGACTGGCAACGCACTTACGACTCTCCTGATGTTGCAAGTGTCTATGGATGGTGGTGATCACTTAACATCAGGTGATCCACCTGTTCGTTTGCCTCCTATGATATAAAAAAATAAAAATAAAATTTTCTATTTGTATTATTCGATTCCAAAAAGAAGGAAGTTCTTAGTTCAGATTCTTTTTGAAATAAAATTTCTTACGCACGCTTGACCTGGGGAGTAAGCTAATGAATGCGTGACGAGAGTGTTACGAAAAGCGTGATCGGGCGAGGCGAACGGAAGTTGAAAGGGAGGTATAAGTTAGTGGAAATAGAAAGAGAGACAGTTACGTGTCGTATTATCAATGAAAACCTATAGTAAAAGTAAAAATAAACGAAATCGTACTTCACAGTATGACAAAACATGTTATATCGAACTTATTTAGGTGGGATAAGGTTAAGGAGAAAATAGTAGCTAGCCAGACGGACTTAGAAAAAGCCATACAAGAATGCAATATCCTAAGTGTGTCCAACATTATTTTTTTTGTAGATTCTGCCTCAGTTTTCACGACGAAGTGAGATATCTGGTGCCAGATGAATGTAAATATGAGACTGCGTTTGCTATGCAAGTAACTAATTTGCTCACGAGGGCGTTCTGTTCACAAAGGTTTGTAGATTTGCTGTATAGTATAACCTCTCGATTCAATTAGAAATAATCGAGTTGTGAGAATACAGTAGCCTATATTATCCCCTGAAAAGACTTCTTCCTGCCAACGAAGGTCCCCTCGAAATCGGTTTAACCATTTCGGAGATTAGTCCAAACAAACCAAAAAAAACTGCATGGTGCAAATAGCTTCTACGAGTTTTAAAAAAAAAAACAAACTTGTATTTTAAGTTAAGATTTTTTCTTTAATTATTGATGTGAAAAATCTATAGCCTAAGGGTAAACTTGATTGTTGGCGTGGCGACGCAAAACACGAACATTGCATTATTAACGAAATACTCAAAAACATTTGCAACTCTATCTGCACAAAAATAACATTCAAACTGTTTTGTCGGCCACTCGTTACACTAGGGTTACGTGGCACTCGCCGGCGACCTATCGCCCTTTGATAAATGCCGCCAAACACCGCGGCTGCACTTTATTGAATTTTTGTATTTAATAAAAATGATTATTTATGTAATAAAATAAAAGGTCATTATGTTATGGGAGAAATTTGTAATGCTTTATCTTTTCATTATGCCATAGCTGATTTCTGTCGTAATCTGTTCTTTTATGCATATAACTTATAAAAAACAATTCTGATATTTCACATCTGCCAGGCGTCCCGTGATGCCTCAGTTTTTTTTAATACAATGTTCTGGAAGCCACCATAATAATTCAAGGAAATGTATAGGAAAAACTTTTTGCGATTTCTCATATTTGTACCTTACAAAGCTAAATATATTGTTTGATCCCTATAAGAGACAGAATCGATTGGCATCAAAAGAGGTTTTTGTGTAAATGGCCCATTTTTCTACGACCGTCGTAAGGTCTGAAAAAAAAATCAAGGACAATCACGTATGCACGTTTTCCTGTAGATTAAATTATGAATGTGCCTACTCTTGCTGTCTTTTCCAAAAAAATAAGCTGTATATGAATATGTCTATACTAATATCATAAAGAGGTCAAGTTTATGACGTTGTAGGAGGTAATCTCAAAAATTACTGGTCCGATTTGAAAATTTCTCTCAGTGTTATATAGCTAATTTATCGAGGATGGTTATAGGCTATGTATCATCACGCTAAGACCAATAGGAGCGGAGCACTAATGAAAAATGTTTCAAAATCGGGGTTTTATTTTCCTTGAGAGCTTCCGCTGCGTGTTAGCGTTAGCCCAAAGTAACTATTCAATGCGAACGAAGACGCGGGCAGAGGCTTGTCTACACATATATGAGTTCAATTATAACAATTTAATTTGTTACTGACATTTCAATATAGTATATTTTTTAAAGAGTATTTTGTACATGTTATTTTTTTTCGCAAACTACACGACTTATTTTTATCATTCTTTCATTATGTAATTCATGGTTTGCTAATAGGTAAGATGCATCTCATGCATATAATGGTGGTAAGTATATTTGTACCAAACATTTCCAATTATTTGCAGGGTTGGTATAAACGACCTTCCACTATCTGTGGCGTTTTTTACCTCAGTAGAAGTAGACGAAGTTTTAAGGAAAGAATCAAGCTTAAACTGCGTCACACCCTCTAATCCCCACGGACTCGATAAAGGATACGGTATACCGAACGGAGAATCATTAAATATATATGATGTTATAGAGAAATGTAAAAAATGTTAAACTTGTTAAATTAATAAATGAAATTTGGTATTGGTATTTTTTTTATTTACTACATTTTTGTCAATAATAACACGAAATTACTTATTATTTGAAAAGCATATAACAACTAGGGTTAGGAAATAAGGG
>JACEII010000016.1:10187089-10221147 GCA_014332785.1 Antheraea mylitta
GATGATTTATTTGTTAATACAAATCGGAAGAATGTGGTAACATATTTTAGTGAAAGTGATACCAGTAGCAATGACAGTGAGAGTGGGAGTGAAGATAGTTAATAAAAACTGTTAAAAAAAGTATATTTTTCAATTTCCTTTAAGATAATATTTCGACACATTTCATATGATGTGTTTATTATTTCTAAACAGTGCAAAACGTTAATATATAAATTATCTCTTTATTTGTTAATAGATGAGCAGCTTAATTATTGATGTCTATATACACACACAGTGTAAAAATTTTGTTTTTTTATCACCATAAATGTTCACTTACTAAACTTATTTTATTGATCCATAGTCAGGTTTCTGGTATATATTTAAAGCAAAGTACTGAATTAGCACATACTATTTCATCAGGTACCAATTCCGATTTAGTACCACACTATTCCTGAGAAAATGATGTGCATTTTTTGTGTGTGAAAATGTTTAACCTATTTTAGTCCGATTTCCTTTTGTAGATCTTATTGTCTCTTACCATATACATTTCATGTAAATACAGATGTGTTTTGTGATAGGTTCTACCTGGAGAGAAAGAAGAAAAGCTAGAAGGAATGCATCTACTGTATAGCACTACTGCACACTACAACATACCAAGTTTGTGTATAGTGAGTCAGTAAAAAAAAGTGCTGTTGTGTTCTCAAATCCCTCTTAACAAAAAATGAGTTAAACATATTTCATTAGGGTGACAGTTTTTTTAACTTCTCTCCATGCTTTAGTTGATGCATATATATATTCACAACATTGGCATGCAAGGCAGAAGTCCAACTCAAGTCTCCTATGTGCTTGTAAAAGTATATTTTAATTGTTGGGTAAATAATTTATTACGTTACAATAACACAGCAGATTTATTAAAAAAAATACTAACAATATCGATTATACGATTATCTATGTAAGTGGGTCAATAATTGAGCAGTCTGTTGTCCTCAGTTTGTGAAACAATTTTTGTTTTTCATTTAGTATGATAATGTTATTGCAATAAAAATTGGATTTTTTTTTCCTAACCTTTTAATAAATCCAAGTCCTTATGTATAGGTTTGTATATATTTCTTATTGCCATATCACCTATTTATTGTATATCCATATTTATTGTATATATTGCCATATTTCCCACTTATGTCTACTATATTGTAAAATCTTTTTTTTTCTCGAACTGACTATGCTATTGACCTAACAAGGTCTTAACAGCTTCACCGGACTACAATACTGTAAAATCAATACTAATATTATAAAGAGGCAAAGTTTGTGACTTTGTAAGGGGTAATCTCAGGAACTACTGGTTCGATTTGAAAAACTCTTTCAGTGTTATATATAGCTAATTTATTGAGAAACATTATAAGCTATATATCATCACGCTGAGACCAATAGAATCGGAGCACCAATAAAGAATGTTTCAAAATCGGGTTTTATTTTTTCTCTGGTAGTGCTTCCACTGCGTGTTAACATTAGCACAAAGTAACTATTCGCAGACAGAGGCTTGTACTTAATATAGTAAGAACTGTTTAGAAAAAAAGGCATGTTAAGAAAAAGTTATGCACCCTTTATTATAGTTAATTTTTAACCACATCAACAAGTAAATAATAGACCCAGTAGGCAGATATTGTCCTGGCATATATAATGAGACATAAATGCTATTAAAAGATATTGAAATGCTGAAAATTTGTTCAGGAAATTAAAAAAAAACCTGGATCTCGATAAAATCGGCACCATCTGAGTCCAACTATAGTTGGGAACCAACTAGATGACCCCATAAGTCCAAAACACATTCAACAGGCTAGTTTTTTAAGAAAGAGAAGAGACACACACTTAAATTTCTATATGTAAACCAGGAACCCTCAGCTAGTACCTAAAAATTTGCAATGTAATCTAACAAACATAAAATATAAGCTATGATCATGGTTCTTCAATGATTTCTCACAGTCTAAGGTGGTAATTACTCTTGTACTTTTCTTCACCAGGAAACCTTTAGCCTATCAGTAGGATTCATACAGAGCGAAATATAAGCATGAGATAGTGTAAACTTTCTAATGGGTGTTTTGAGAAATCAGATTTAACAACCTAAGTTATAAGATAACTTTATATGTATAATTCGTCTGTATGTGACTTAACTCTCAAGGGCTGTACAGTCTTCGGGTGAACCCAAGAAGGGTTAAGATTCACAATTAGACATGGTAGATGGTACTGCAGTCTGATTTTATATTTTTTTTATCAAAGCAAGATAATATCCACCAGTTCCCCCACTCATATTAGAATAGATAACATGTTATGAAAACCTATTTAATATCTGTATCAATTTCATCAGCCATAATGTATTCATAAATTCTCTTAATCAATTCGACAGACTTCACTTTAGCCCATCCTTCAGTTTTTGTTATCAATTTTGCTTGACCATCTTTTATAAATTCTAATGTTAATTGCTTCAGTGTATTAGCTGAGTGTAAGTCTGCTAACTGCAGTGTTTCAATAGCATTTTCGACAGTCAATTTTTTATGTAATGCTTCTTCACACAGACTCTTCAATCGACTCAATTGGTAATAATCTGCTGCAGCCAATAGTTTTTCTGGTATCTCATCAACACTAGGCGCTTTGTCACTGTATATAAACATTAAAACTTCACGTAATACATCTGAATCTAAAGGTGACTCAACAATGTTTGTATGGCATTCAGTTGTGTTATGTTTAAAATGTGCTTTTAATACGGCACTTCTGCTCGCTAGTACAGCTTTATGAACTTTATACTCTGTTCCTTCAGCAGATCTCATGGTAACATCAGAGAATAATCCATCATTTAACAAACTCTCGAAGTCATTACTAAGTTGAGCCTCAGGGATATTGGTACGGTCGACTTTTATATCATTTGTTACCATAAATTGAAATTTGAGTCGTAAACTTCCATCACTGAGCAAAAATATATCGCGACCATCGTAACTAGCTATGTCACGTTTGAACAAAGTGGCTAAATACTGCCATTTGTTCGCTTGCACTGTATGATACTCTTTAATAACAATTGAACGTTCCTCGAAACGTTTTAAACATATAGTTAATATTGACTTCAAAAATACGGGATTAGGTGATAGATAATATATCTCTATTATATCATTATCTCTGCCAAAAAACTGCATTTTTAATTGGAATCTAGATTCGGACAAATCAATAGCTGGATCCTTGGACTTTTCCGTACGAAATTCCCGTGTTGTCTTATTTTCCAATAGATTTATAAAATTTGATACCGTCCATATTATCGTATTTATTTTAGTTTGACCCTCAGTGCGCGTTGTATAGTTCATACTAGACATTTTCCTATATTTCTTTGAGAACACGTATTTAGTATTTACGCACTTTTTTAAAATAAATTACAATACCTTATTTAGGGATGTTCTATAAATATCGATGTATTTTATTCGATATCTTCGACATTAGATGATTAGACGTTTACTAAACGTCAAACTCTAGAATTGTTTTTACTTGCAGAAACTACGGAGTATAGAAGTAAAAAGAACCATCTATGCATGAAGAAGTGTCCGTTAAAATACGTTGGTTCATTATTGTTCAATTATTTCAACATGTTTTATTAAAGTAAGCACTCAAAACTCACTATTGGTATTATTTATAGTTCACAAAATATCTATCACACTTCATGTTGTCTTACAGCAGTTGTTTTAGATAATATTTATAAGATTATTTTGAGCTATCCATAATTTTTGCCTATGCTAGTGCCATTTTGGAGGTTCCTTAAATTATTATTTAGATCTGGACACTTTTTCAACATGTCCCATATACGTGATCGTTCTCCTTAAATCTACCCTCCAACGCAAAAAGAAAGCAGTCGATCAGAGTTGAGAAAATAGAAAACTATAGTAAAAAATTGGCGTTCGATATTGATTAAATTAGTTTTTTCATTCGCACTTTGATTTTTGGACAAATTAATACATCTTGATTAGTGAAGAATACATATAATGATATATAAATATACTTAAACAAGGAATTGACCACAATTATAACATAATTGCTATGTTACTACCGTCATAGACACTTCTAAGATTCGTCACTATTGTTAAGTTTCACTAGTCTGGTCACAATCCGCCATTGGCCTGACATGAAGGTTACCTATATGGCATGTTATATTTCAGCAATGAACATTTGCATCTATAGACTTACTACACTTATCATAGTAAAGAATTGAATCCTCGATTTATATACTTTTATGATATCGTGCGAGCTTGTAGAACTTGGGAATTATGGATAAAAAAATATTTTTATAGCAAAAATTCTACTAATTCAAACTTCGTTATTTAGATATGAAGTGTGCTGATCCAAAAAGTATATAGTTATTTTATTATTTCTAAATATGTATTAGTTTATGTTTGGATTGATTAGAGAACTTTTGATGGTTCAGCTATCAACAGGCTTGTCACATGCATTTTAATATTTAGTAGTTTCTATGAGTTAAAGGCTGCTGCATGCGAATATATAATGTTATTTTTAATGTTGTACCAAAGGCTGGTACACACCAAGTTACAACTTGGAAAATTGTAACACGAACTCGCCCGAAGAAATCTATTATGATTTTTTTTTCGATCTGACTACGCTATTGGCCTAGGAAGGTCTTAACAGCTTCACCGGACTAAATCTGTCATAACTATTTCGACGCACTAAGCAGTATGAGATACGTAGTATACTTTTAGTATAAATAAGTCATCTTAGCATCAAACAATAAGATTTAATATTTTAAAAATTTAGCTAATTATATAAGATAACATTATTGCATGGGCGAGGCAAAGCTACTTCAACAGTGTAAAGTACAACATTACACGTTAAATAATTTGGCCACAAAGCCTACAAAAAATACCTACAGCGAGCGTCACATCGACAATTGACACGTTGTGCCATAAATAATTCAGTGTGCGCTGTACACTGTAATGATAAGGAGGTACACAAAATATTTCTTCTGTATATTATATGTATGCTACAGATATCAGCTGTTACATGCCAGTATGTAGGTGTAGCACAGAATACTTCTGTATTCTTATCAAAGATACAGACTTCTGCAGTTTTTGGCGTGATTTTGATCATCATATAGTGAAATTTATGCATTATTCATAATCTTGTATTATTTGACTCTATATTTTGTAAAATTGGTGGTGTTTTACGTAATACAATTTGGATATTGTACATAAGTGAAGCGAATGGAAAATAATACCACGGACCATGAATTCTGAGACGTATTAGAATGTATAACACATAGTCGATGTGGTCAGGGATGCCAATATACACTTCGTAATTACACGACTTCCTTCGATTACGTTGATAAGAATCATTAAGTGTAAAATAGTTAAATTTGATAATTATCTAGTCCTAGCTAATAACATTTAACGCTAGATGAGCCTAAAGAATATATTGACACTTCGATATTTAATTTCATAACATCGATGTGTCAATGTTATTAAATTCAAAGCGTCGATGTTAAAAATCAATGTTTTTCAACTAAACTTTAATGAATGTCGATCATCCCTATTAGGGCTGTTGATATTTTTTTCAATACGGATTTTCGATATTTATAAAAATATCAATATCGGACCGCGATATATTGGAAAACAATATCGATATATATCGGTTTTATTAAAAAAATGTAAAGCAGCTGGACATTGATTTACAGTTTTTAATTCAGTATATTTGTACAATTTATACCATCAATGTTTTAAAATATAACAGTAGAGTTATAAGAGCCACTTGCACAAACGTTATTTAATCATATTGTTAATCGTCATCATTATTGTTTTATCTAGATATGATAATTATGTGTGTTTTTCAGTTCATCAGTTACCAAGTTTTTTAAGCAGTGGTAGTCTACTAGTTTCAATAGTGAAATAACATTTTGCTGTCTGCGGGTTTGAACCTCGGCGTGTAATAACAAATATTACAAAATTCGCGTACATTTACTCATTTTATTTGTTAACAGTATCGTCAGACGGTGAAGGAAAACCCCGAGAGAAAACATAAGCCTGAGAAATATTCTTGTAGTATAGACATACAATTGTGGCTCTCTCAGAGTTTGAAATCTCCAATACGTCGTCGGCTGGTGTGGTGATGTGTCCATGCCTTCTATCGGGAAGAGGCCTATGGCCCTGCAGTGGGTCTTTTATAAGCTGATAATGATGAATATTTTCAGTAAGAGATTTTTAAAATACTATTTATTTCATATGTTCAGTTGTTTCACTAGGTACTAAGATTAGTATTACCAGCATGTTTCGAATTCCGGTACCTTGGTTCATTGATCCAAAACGCGGCAGCGTAGACAATAACGTAAGGAATACGATAAATGCAGGATGCACGAAATGGCGAAAGATGTTTAGGGTATCATGCGATAGGGCCCGGGAGGTAGATTCGCGAAGTGGCCCTGTTCGCCAAAGAAGAGCAGTGTAGCCGAACCTGAGGGGATGGGTCGGGGGCCCCATCTCCTCGTTGCACGGGTGAGGCTGACGAGGGGAGACTGCTAGTCGTGTACCCAGTAGTCTCTCTACAGTTGGGCGAAGCCCGGCGTTCACTCGCCAGGCTGCCGCAAGGGCAGTTTTGAGTTCAGGTTTAAGAGCAAGCTCGACCCCTGGCTGCCCCTACAATGCGGCGGACGGTATACCGTGGGGTTTTAGTCCTTGGGAGTTGAACATAACCCACTCTCTCCCCCGGGAGGGTGTCGTATCCAAAAAGGGTTTCCCCACGTCAATAATAATAAAAAAAATCATGCGATCCACGAATGCCCTTGAAACTCATGGGGAAGGCGTATAAAACTATTATAAGAAACAGCCATACTGCATGCATCTGAGTGCTGGGTAGCTATTATTCAACCTAAGGCTAAGGAAATGATTGTGAATAAAAAAAATATCGACCGCCGATATTCATATTTTAATATCAAAATATCGCCCAAAAATATTATGATATGTCCTTATTTATCAGCCCTAATCCCTATATCATCAGGTCTGATCAGGTCGACATGTTGAAAATATATATATATAGTTTGTGGTTGAAATTCAGAGCATAGATAAGAATAGTATACTGGAAAAATGCTGAGCACAGACATTAGTCGTACACGTAATGCAGAGGCGATTCTCAATACTCATTCTCCGGCCAAAATATTTATAAAGAGCAACATGAGATTTTTATTATGGTTTTTTAGTCCGGTGAAGCTGTTAAGACCATGCTAGGTGAATAGCGTAATCTGTTCGAGAAAAAAAATGGTTTTAGCCCATGCGAATTGGTCATAACTAACCTCCAGTGACTTGGTGAAGTTTTTATAAAGGATTTCTCTATGTAAAATAAATATATACCCTCATATTTGACAGTACAATCACTTTTTAATAACTTCACTCTACAAACTAAACAGTTTTAAAACAATAGGTAGGTGTGATATATTCAAAAGATAAAATACAGGTACATAGGTTATGTTTTTTATTACAATAAAGGTATGCGTGTACATATATAAAAAAGGCATAGAAAATTATTTTAAATTTGACTCCTATAAAGTACAAAGATAAAATATGTTAATATAAAAATATGCTTTGAGCACTGATATTATCCTTAAAAAAGTACGAATAATATAATTTTAAATGTTCTCTAAACAAATTCAATGTCTTGTCTGTTATCATCTAAAATAATATGCTCATATATATCCTTTACTTGTTTAGCTGACTCTAGTTTATGCCATCCTTCAGATTTTATTATTAACTTCTCTTGTCCATTTCTTATATACTCCATTGTCATCTCCTTAAGATAACTGGCTGAATGCAAATCAGCCAGTTGTAGATTTTCTATTGCATTTTCAATAGTTAATTTCTTCTGCAATGACTCCTCGCAGAGGCGTTTCATTTGTTTAAGTTGATAAAAATCTGCTGCAGCTAATAACTTTTCTGGAATATCATCGATTTTGGGAACTTTGTCACTATAAATAAATATTAAGACTTCTTGAAGTATTTCAGCGTTGAATGGAGACTCAATAATATTAGTAATACATTCTGTTGTATTATGTGCGAAATGTGCTTTTAAGACAGCGCTTCGACTTGCTATTATAGCTTTATGAACTTTGTATTCTAAACCATCAGCAGATTTAATAGTAATATCAGAAAACGTTTCATCATTTAGTAAATGTTCCAAATCACTACTTAATTTTGCTTCAGGCACATAAAGACTGTCTACTGTAATATTGATGGCTACCATGAATTTAAATTTCAGATACATATATCCACATCTATGCACAAATCTTAATTTATTAAGATCTACATCATTTTTTGTTATTCTTCCTATGTACATCCATCTGTTTGCTTCCACAGTCTTGTACTCATCCTCTACTAGAGATCGCATTTCACTGTACTCTATTAAAACACATAATGAAACTTTTAAGAAAGCTGAAAATGGTGATAAATAATACATTTCCATTACATCATTGTCATTTCCTAAAAATTTAATTTTTAACTGTAAATTAGGTTCTGGTAAATCCATATTTATCTTAGTACGAAATTCTTGTGTTTTGTTTTCTTTTAAAAATTTTGTATATTTATCTATTTTCCAACTTATTTTATACACCTTCGCTTGTCCTTCTATATAAACATCATCATATATAATTTCATGTTTGCCATTAGTGCACATTATCAGATCCTTTTTATAATCTAATATGTAATAATTGTAGTTAATTTATTTTCTGTTCTTTAAAATTATGTTATTGTCGTATTTCTTCTTGAAATATAACCTGCAACAATGAAAGGCAATAATCTATATCATAAAGAATCAATGTGTCCACTGCAGCTTATTGGCACTATAACCTGTTTAGCTGATTATTAATTTTCCGCTACTTGGAAAAATTGTACAAATAGATGAGAGCAAAATGCAAATATAATAAAGGTAATTGGAAATTTGAATTGCGCATATTTCTTTTTTACATTATCATATTTTATTAATATACCATATATTTGTAGTACCATTGAATTTATTTTGTTAGAGGACAGAGTTGAAGGGCACAGGGTCCTTGAAAACAACATAAGATCATTAGATGTGTTGATTGCCTTATTACAGAAGCATCTGGGAATCCATACAGATTTATGGAAGGTCTATGACTGTTTGTACCATTATGGTTACACACATGAAAAGGTAAACCACTATGATCCAGATAATGCATTTGTGTCCAAAGAAGGGATTCATGCTACATTGAATACCAGTGGGGAGTAGTAAAAAGATTATTTTACAAAGACAATACTTACAATCATCAAGAAAATTTTACTAACATGTTAGTTGAACATATGTCTGTCTTCTATTTAAAAATATAAAGGAAATCACTTTCTGGAGTTTTACTTTTTTTCCTACTTTATTTCTGTAGACATATAGAATGATCAATACATTTTTAGTGCTTCGCTTAATTTATTAATCATGTTAAAATTAGTTTTAAATCTGAGTGAGCAATATGAATTGCCTTTATAGCATGTTCATTCTTATATTTTATAGCTTTTAGCCCTTAATGGAGTTTAAAGGCAACGAGACATGTACATAATAGAGAGTAAAGAATTATAAAATATTATTATTATTATTATTAATAATAATTTGTTTCATGTATATTATATTGAATTCAAAACTTAACTCAGGATATCCCAAATATAGTTAATTCAATTGATTCCAAAATTCACTTTGAGCCACATTTCCACATATAACACAGCCGAGTAAAAGTATTAGTCAAAGCAAACCGAACTGAGTTACTACTTATGTTAATTTCGCTACAGGATTAGTCATCTAGTTGGTTAGTATTACACAACACATATCAAAATTCTTGTCCAAAAATGTGGACAAAGGATTAGTTTTAATAATGGCAAGTTTATTTTTCTCAAAATGTATGTTTGTCCATCAATCATTTATTCTTTGACACACATAGTTTTGTACAAGTAATTATGTATTATTGGCAGAAAATCAATATTTTGTTATGCTAAATTATCCTAATGTTCAGTACTGTTACAAGATTTAATTTCTTTAAATATTTTTTCACAAAATTTACACTATACCAGCAATCATTTCTTCCTCAGTATGTATATAGACAAAGTTTTGTACAAATAGTTTTTTTTACAAAAAAATCACAAAGTTGCTAATATACAAAATTACCAATGATTCTTCGTTGGTGACAAATTGACAACCTCCAAACTTTGATTATGAATATCTCAGTTTTATATAAGGTACTCTGTGATCTCAGCAACTATGCGTTCCCGCGTGGGAATGGTACAGGGATACCTCCCTCCCCCTTTCCCCTCATATAAAGCTGCACATTTCAAATGCGAGCTGCATTTTTAATGCTCAATAGACTGAATACACTTTTAGTTTCAGAACTCAAGATAAATCCTTATACATAAAGAAGGTACTTTTTTAAATTAATAATTATGCACAATCTCTTATAACAATTTTGAGTGCCCTAATGAATTTTGTGGTTTCCATTATATCTATACAAATTACATACGTATTGGTTTACGATGCGAACACTTACCGATTACAATATAACTATCACTTGTATATTATTTAAAAGCAATAATTAATACAAGAAATTACAATTTCTAATTTAAACAGAGCGATAGATTATTATAAATTTAATTTGATAAGAATAGTGTGCCATTCTATAACCGCGGGCGCAAACTATTACTCATTAACTCTGACAGAAGTGAAGAAGTGATACTGTAGCTGTATTAGTGACCGCACCGAGTACGGTTTTCCCCCGGAACATTTGTGACATAGGGGTTTGTATGGAAGCGCACGCACTGCGGTTAAGTTTCCGCATCGTATTTAAATCCGGAAAGTGCGGAAAAAATACGTCGCTATGCGTGTTTTAGATAATATGGGGGTTGTGTCTTGTCTGGTTTCTTAGTTTTTCTAAACTACATAACAGATTTTGACATTTTCCACATCCATTTAGACAATTTTGTTCGAAAGGATTTTATGTACCATATGTATAGAATTGATATGAAGTATAGATGTATCGACGTATTTTAATAAAGTCGTAAGAACTTTTGGAGTACTCTCCTTGGTAACAGTGACTAAACCTCATGAGATAAATATGGGTAAATGATAGGTACTACAGAATTGTGCATTCTAAGATTGCCTACAAAAAAGTATTTAAAGTTTCTATTAAGAATAATTCAGTAATTTTTTTCTTTTACTACGAAGCTAGACCAAGAGCCTGTGATTGTCGCCAAGCTTTTCTTATTTTGTAAAAGCTGAGAATTTTTCAGCGCATGCTTCTTATATAGGGAAGAAAGATGATGCTACTATGAAATTTGGGTCGTTGTGGGATCGGCAGATAACAACGGTATCAAAGTTCTATCAAATATTAACTCCTTGATCGAAAACATATAGCTAAAGACGCGAGGGCAAGGTAATATATATCCAAGTAGATGCAAGTGAGGTAGTAAGTGTTATCACCCTCCTCCAGTGCCTCTCGTTATATTCAAGAAGCGAGACTACAAAATCGACTGGAACATAGATACGAGCACCACAATATTAGAGATACGCATTGATACTAGGGTCAAGCGCCAGCATTTAAGAGAAACACATTAACACTAGCGCCATTTTATTGAAGATACATAAATAAGAATTATAATTATTATATAGTTTTCAATGCGACATAAATAGGAATTGATATTATTAATTTATTACTTGCATAACATTAGTTTAATTTTTGTGTTGCACAAAGTATCTTGCAAAACTGTTAATTTAATAGTAATTGCTTTGACTTCCATAGTTTGGCCTATAAAAAGCAAGATGTAGCTGCTCTACACACATAATATGTCTAAACATATTTCAGATACATAAATAACAATGATTTGATATAGAATCGATGTACGTAAATAATATTAATTTGTTCTGTTATGAAATTAAATTAGTATTGCTAAATGTTAAGCAAGCGATGTGTATAATAATATATGAGGAATTGTAATGCCATTTTAAAGAGAGTTATAATTAATCAGTCGTCGAAATCGGTCATATTGTTAAGTTTCGCGCCGAGACGCCATACCTTGTATTATCCAGTTCATAAAAGTGTGCATGAGTGATCTAGCCTTTTTTTAATGAACCACAGTAAGACATCCTAACAGTTCGTCGATTATTATTTTTGTGTTACTTAAGACATATTGCAGAATTATGAGTAAATGGTTATTGCTTTGATTTATATAATTCGTCTTATACGTGATATAGTTCGGCCTATAAAAGGCACGATGTCGGTGTTATCTACGCATTTCTATGTGAAAAGTTATTGTAAGCCAAAGCTCTGGCCAAATAAACAATGAAAGTAACTACGAAGTGTTTATTGGCATTCTGACTGCATCGACTATGTGTATACCCTTCTAATATAAGTTAGGACCTCCTCAACCTTCCATTGTGCAGCTTTCGGTTACTCTGTAAATATATTATTCAGGGATACAAATATTTCTATGACTGTTTGTGCCATGCAGTCTATAAAATAAATGTAATTCAGTTTGGCTAAAGCATCATCATAAAATATATATTTGTTTGTGTTATTTACAAAAACAAAGATAAAATAATATTCTTGTTTCGAAAGGCATTCAATAGTTGTAAAATCGTTATAAAATAGTATAAGTAATAAACATCAATATGAAATAAAGTAGGTCTGGTATTCACGGGTACTTAGAGTATTCCGTAAATTCTACCACAGTGCGCGCAGGCACTTGTAATCATTGCTTTAGATATAAAGCTAGAATGATGTTTTTTCTTCGAAATGCCTACGCTATTGACCCAGCAAGGTCTTAACAGCTTCACCGGACTACACATCAATGACGTCATAAGTTATAAAAGTACGTTAGTACACGGGACAATAGTGATGAGGATCTATCGATATTTTGGAAACGATATACATTTTTGTAAGTATTTAGTCTACAAACTAGTCCATCACTATATAAAACCCCCTCAGCAGCAGCTCAAGCCTAGATTCCATATCTAGTAAAGTTTTCGAGCACGCGTCTTGCGTGGTACAGTGACACTAATAATTTTCACTCACCAGCTCAACACACATAACTTAGATTTCTTGCCATGCGTGCACATATATACACTTATTTTTCGAACTTGATTATAAAACTTATCAAGTCGGCAAAATTAAAAAATACATGTTTGATGTTTCATTTCGTGAATTACATGAGGAGGTACACGTGTATGTCTTACTAAATCATATATGTACTACTACTTTAGCTAGCTTACCTTAGTCAGGCAATAGCTCAAGCTGAAGTTCGAGCACTGAGACGCTTTTGAGCTTCTTGCCATACGACCGAGTGCCTTAAGAGCTTGTCCCAAATAGTCTAGTGAACCTTGAACTCATCAGAGCTACAAAGTATAGTCAGTTTGAAATAAAGATTTAATGACAATCCTTCAAATGTAATAAACGGGAAAGTAGAGGTCGTACACCTCATATCAATGGCACTTACAATAAGGCAACGAACACAGGAATCTCCTTATAGAACTCGTTTATTTAAAATATTTTATACTAAAGTTATTCTATTTTGTTATTACCACTGTATATAAATCTGTATAATCGAAATTAAATGCAAATTCTGTACAAAAATCTGTAATTTCTAAATATTTTCAAATATTTCAAAAAGGACTATGGACTAAGAAGTATTCAGGCACTAGTATGTAAACAATATAAGTGAGCACGTGGGTCTCGCGGATGGAGCTACGACGGATTCGTGCACGAGCTTCACGGTCTGGGCCTTAGACCATCATCGGGTGAGTGAGATTGTTCTTTGCCCTGTTATTGGTAAGAGAGGATCAGCGGTGTAAGACATTGTTGCCGCCGGTAGTATGCTCCTAGGCTTCCTGACCATAGTATCGTCGTCATAGCGGTCGAAATATTTATTATTTTCGAAATCGCCGATCCAAGAAGGAATCCCCCGCATACGCCGACTTAAAAAAATATTAAGGTCTCGTTCACAAGCACTACGCCACGATATAAATTTTTATTAATTGTTATGTTTATAAATAATAAGTACACAAGAGACTTTATGTAGATGTTTTGTAAGAACAAAAAATCCTTTCAAAAGACTACGAAATTTTAAATCCGCTGTAAAAGCAGTATATTGTAATTGTAAATATTTATTCTGATATCCTGACAATACATGGACGTATTGTACATTTTTTTAATTTTTTTTTTTTCGAAATGACTACACTACTGACCCAGCAAGGTCTTAACAGCTTCACCGGACTAGTTTTTTTAAAGATTATTCGAAGATTAAGGCGATAAAAGTGTCTGAAATATTATATAGAAGATTTAGGGCTTAAACCTTTACATTAACTTGAACATAGAATAAAACTTACTACAAAATATACAAGAACCACATATACTGACAATTTTAGATTTGGCAGTATGGATTAATTCCTTCGCTTGTCCTATTGGACGAATATTACTACTACTACTGGGATTGTGACGTTTAGTAATTTCTGTCATTGTTTGGAAAGATTTGTTCACGAAATCTCGTAGGTACTATCTAATCTATAATGTTCATTTGATCGTAAAGTAATCGTAGAGATAAAAATCCGCTGTTTTATCGTTATGCGAACCCGTCAATTAAATAAAGTTTCAAGTCGTAAGTGGTGGTAGCAGATTTTGTACTTATACTCGACAAATGTAATTTGTTTTCGCGATGGAGGATTATAAGTTTTTGTTTAAAGTTGTATTAGTGGGTAACGCTGGCGTTGGGAAAACCTGTCTAGTTCGGAGATTTACCCAGGGACTGTTCCCACCTGGACAGGGGGCTACTATTGGTGTCGATTTTATGATAAAGACTGTTGAAGTGGACGGTGAGAAAGTGAAGGTGAGTAGGATATGTCCTTACATGTACGACGCGTTGTTGCATCATTCGAGAGGTTGAACGAATTACTAAAAAGCCAAAAAAGGTAGAGGAATCAATAATGTTCCTTTTTGGTTATTCTTTCTTGCATTCTGTTTCTCATTAATAATCCAAAGGGAATGTTTATAGAATTTTTTCTGTTGTTTTAAGCTTATTATAGATTTAGTGATTTGGATAAATCGACATTAATGTAAAAAATAATATTAATATAATAATTATAGAATTAGATATTGCATGTAAGCAATTTAATGCAATTTAATTTACTTAACAAAATATTATTTATTTAATACAATTGTTTTCACACTTAAATATAAATAAGTATCTCCATTCTTTTGTTAAGTTCTACTCCTTATTATTAAAAAAAAACTTGCACCTCAGAGTATAACACTAATATATTAAGTCTACCAACTCATTCTTTGTGCTGTAATTACATAGTTATAGATATCTATGTGAATGTGTAAATAACCATATTTATGTTATTATTTATATTATATTGTTCTTTTGTTAGTTGTAAGAACACCTTGCTTCTCAAAAAAAAAAACAGCATATTATAAAACAATTTTTGATTCACTAATTGCTACTTAGTTACCTGACTGTGGTCTTCAGATATCACTATATCCGTTAACATGAGTTCTTAGTGTGTGAAAAAATTGCTTTGTATCTGATTCTTAGATTTAAATCAGAAAATTACAATATAAATAAACAAAAACTGTAGGTGACCACAAGTGCCGACCAATTGGACCATTGTTAAAATCATCATTCAATCTGAGGTCACTATATCCAAATTAATCTCATACCCAATGAATTCAATTCAATAGATATTGTAAAATTGATAAAGTGAAATCAAAATCGGATAAGTAATAAATTACATATCAATCATTTTTAGAAATGTCTGTCTGTGTGTTTGAACATGCATCACTGCTAAAGTACTTTGTTCATGACAAAACAGTTACAATAAAATTATAAAGTATCTCTTTTTGTAACATTTAGTCTTTGTTTTATTAAAATCGGTTTGGCCTATCAAAAGTTATTGCGATTTTAATGATGTTGTGACTTAAGTACGAGAGAAAAGTAGATAATAATCTGACTTAATACATTCAGATCTCTTTATAAGTCACTATTTTGTATATTGAGTTCCATGGGGATGAAGTCACGGCCACCGGTAGTAGTCATAAATAAAACTCGCCTCTCCATCTTTACATTACACTTTAAGTTTCTTAGATAATCAAAAAATTTATTGATGAAATTGATATAGTCATTGACTATATACTATGTATCTTCCCAGTAAATGCAATGTAGGATTATAAATTACTAGCCTTTGCCGCGACTTCGTTCGCGTGGAATAGATACACCAATACGCAGCAGTTCTCTAAAAGGAAAGAACATCCCGATTTTCAAACATTTTTCATCTGTGCTCCGATCCTATTGGTCTTAGTGTGATGATATATAGCCTATAACCATTCTCGATTACTGAGCTACATAACAATGAGAGAATTATTGAAATTGGACCAGTAATTCCTGAGATTACCCCTTACAATGTCACAACATCACAAACTCACAAACTTTACCTCTTTATAATATTAGTATATAGATTATCACATACTATTTATACAACTGTAACAAGGTCAAATCTGTGCATTTAATATTTTTTGAAGATGATAATTGGGGTAGACTTTTTTATCGATATAGAAGCCAAAAATAATCTTTTTACAACTTTTGTCTGTCTCTCCATCTGTCTGTCCCAGTGAACATGTATCACACTCAAGTATTGAACCAATTTTCGAAACTTGACATAGTGATGACTAATATTACAAAATTAAATCTAGAATACTTTTTCTCCCATAACAAGCAAGGGGTTCGCCAGGATAACAGGTTAAAGTCTAGAATCTGAACTTTACCAATTTCGACGAAACTTGATACGGTTATAACTAATATTACAAGATTACATCTAGGATTCTTTTTATCCCATAAAACACAAGGGGTTCTCCTGGATAACGAACGAAGGGCAAAAATTTGTAGTTAATGAAATTCTTAATGGATTTTGGTAATTTTTCTTTGTGCTATATATAACAGACAGATTAGCTAAATATTTAAGCTATATTTCATCTCCCTATGCTACTTTAAAAAAAAACAACTACAAAAAAATCGTTGGATTCCGAACCGTTGCCCTCGTCGTCGGTCAGCCTCTTTTTTATTTTTTTATTTTTTTTTTATTTTTTATTTTTTTTTTTATTTGGTCTTTGGCCTCTGTGGAAAAATCCACAATTCTGCCAGTGTCATGTACGTTTTGAACTATAATGGTAATTAACTGCTAATTAATAATAATTTAACAAAAGAAGATAAGAAGTTGATTTTAACCACCACCATTTATGTGCAACATGTAACAAAAAGACAATACACCCTTGAGGTTAGTAAATTTCTAAACATCTAGGTTAGTAAGTATATACCTTATATATTTACAATATATCTCTAATACAGGAAACTATGGTACAATGTTTAATTATAGCTTAATCCTATACACACTAATATATTTGCACAAAAGGGAAATAAAAGGGGTAAAGGAGAGGGAGAGAAGAAATTGCATATGGGTGGGACGGGATATCTCCTGGGGGAGTATGTCATAAAGTGACACACTCCGCTTTGGGCAATTAAAAAAAATATGGTCCAAGTTTCCTTCGTCCAAACCACATTCACATAGCGAGTGATCCCGGACTCTAATTTTTGCCAGATGGACAGGCGTGCAGGCATGGTTTAAACGAATACGACAGATGACCGATATCGTACTCTTGTCTACGTTCCGAAATAAGGAAAACCAGGGTTTACTAGGGATGGTAGGTTGAATATACCCATAAAATTTTGCCTTAACCTTGTATGATGTCTTCCACTGAACATTCAAGTCCAGAACATTACAACTGAACTACGGCGACATGACGTTTGTATGAGTAATTATCAACCACATATGAAATGTCGACATAGTTGAAGAATATGGGTAAACGAAACTGTACCTAATATTTAACGAGTTTTAGGCTTATTATATAAAATATTTCTCAGATACCAAATGTGTATAAGTTGAGTCCCTGGATAGTTTGGATTCACAATTGGAAACAGTAGATGTCACTGCAATCAGGTCTATTAAGATTTTTCATGTTTAAAAATACAATTGAAACCGGTAATAATCGATTTGGTGCAGACGAAGTTGCACGGGTCAGCTAGTTGACAATAGAATCGTAATATTTCAGCCATATATTCAGCCTGAGGTGTTAGTAAAAGAAAATATGTGATGGAACCATAGTATTAATAGGTTTTGTTTTAATGAATTTTTTAGCTCCAAATATGGGACACCGCTGGACAAGAAAGGTTCCGTTCTATAACTCAGAGCTATTACCGTTCAGCCCATGCCCTTATCTTGGTTTATGACATATCTTGCCAGCCCACATTTGATTGCTTGCCAGATTGGTTAAGAGAGATTGAGGAATATGCAAATAATAAGGTGCTTAGGATATTAGTTGGTGAGTTATCATAAATTTTTATATTAGAAAAGAGTGGACTGTTTTAGAATAGATGCTGATTTCATAAAAATTACTAAAAAGGTTACATATATTGAAATTATTCCTGTAATGTATAGGGATCATCAGCTTCATATGAACATTTGTCCTTTGTGTAAATATTGCCATTATTCATGCTCTACTTAAATTTATTATGTCATAAGTCAATGAAATATTAAGTTTAGATTATAAGTCTTAATGTTACTAGTATTTTTTAAGATTAATTTCTGATAAAGTATAATAATAGCTTTGGTAAGCTAAATCATGTTATGTAACCATTGACTAAATCTTTGTACAATAATAATACTCAGAACTAGTTTTTTTTTTATGTTAAAGGAGGCATACGAGCTGATGGGTCACGTGATGTTAAGTGATCACCACCGTCCATAGACACTAGCGACATAAGGGACGTCGCAAGTGCGTTGCCAGCCTGTATATGGGAGAAGAGGGAGGGGAAGGAAAGGGAAAGAAGGAAAGAGGAAGGGAGGTGGGCCTCCGGCTCTCTCACTGACCGAACGAAACACAACAATGTAAGCAATGTTATTTCACGTCGGCTATCTGTGAGAGGGGTGGTACTACCCCGGAGGAGCCGACCCATTCATGCTGATAACAAAAATAGCTTCAGCGGGGCTCTACCACCTACAAAAGTAGTACTAGTACTTGGTGTGTGACAAAGACAAAACAAACATAACACATACATATTTAAAATGTTATAGAGCGAGAGATAAAAATCCATATCCTCTATTCCAAATATATCCTTAAATATTTTATAAAGGTACTCAGTGGTCTTTAATTTCTCTAGGTAATAAAACAGATAGAGAAGATAGAGAGATCCCTAGGCACATTGGAGAGGATTTCGCTCAACGTCATAATATGTACTTCCTAGAGACGTCAGCGAAGGAGGCAGAAAATGTCGAACGACTTTTCATGGAGATCGCTGTTGAACTAATGGAGGTAAGTGAGTGGCTTTACAGAATAAAGCAAGTTACAGCCCTACAGCCCTTCTCAAGCATTTTCACCACTTTAATTTTTTTGCGGAGTTACGCAGAACACAGATTTAGGCAATAAACACGTACGGTGTTATTACCAAAAAGTCAAATAAGCATTGAATACTCTGTTTAAAAAGGTTATGTTTCAAATGCACCACGCTCACTGAATGTTCGCCATCTTGCTCTTTTGTCTCACTTTGGTTAGGTTAGGTTAGACTTGGAAAAAAAGGATAACGCGAACTTGCCTCGGGCGACCGCGGTGCATTTAGTATGAAACCTTTTTAAAGCAAGATTTAATAAACGAGAAGCTTAACCACATTTATTACTAATTTAATATAATTGAAGACACTATTAAAAAGGAAATGATGATTATTTGATTATATATATATATTCTTATGTGTTTATTTTTATAATTATTTCTTCTTCTTATGTTAGGCCTTTGAAATTCTGATCGGCGACCTTTTTGTTTGACGAAAAGTAGTGAGGAACACTGTGTTTGGTAGTGTTGTAAATACAGGTTCCCATTTGATCAGCGAAGTTAAGCAATGTCGGCCACTGTCAGTACTTGGACGGGTTGCGTAAGCTTTTTGTTGTATTTTTTTGAACCGAAATATCTCTTTGTAGTACAAAAGTTTCATTTCTGTCGTGTGGCTTCATGACACATCTTGTATTTGAGTTCCAACAATAAAAAAAAAACTTTTCTTTTCAATAACTTTCTTATTTCAGCAAGCGAAATGCAAGGAACTACCTAAATACGACGCCAGCTTAGGACCAATCAACGGTAAAACAACATCTGTGGGCGATAGCTCGTGCTGCCTACGTTCTTAAATTTGATTATTTTATCTCATTCGATATTATTGCTAGTATTTAATATGGTGTTTTTATAAAGACTTACGGATGATTAATAATTTTTATATATATTATTGATTATTAGATTTCTATTATTTAAGTCTAATTTATGACTCTGTGGGCTGTGGTATATTGTATATTTTGCTGTCTGTATTATTGAATTTTTAAACATTCATATTTTGGAATGACATAATGTCGATCTAAGAGTAAGTTGTTTTAGGTAATTCTGAATTACTTTTTGGCTTTGAATTATAGACAACAGTGGGTTATATGAGAATGTAATTGTTTTTGTTAGGATCAGAATGAAACGGTAAATTTTATAACTCTTATTAAATTGAAAAACTCTTTTAATTTACTTTCTGATGCATCCCAGCCGGTGAGATTTTAATTGTATATTTTGATATTTTTTTAAATAGTTTAAACTAGTCTAATGTTGACGTCTTTATAAAAATTCCAGGTTTTATGTACCTACATTTGTAGAGATATCATTCCATTCGCTTTTAAGTGCTGCGGTGTTGCCACAATATAATGATATCAAGTATTCATTGTTATATGTAATAATTTATGACGTCGCATCGGTCTTTAGAACTGTTGCAAGGTAATGTCTGTTGTTATAAGGTTTAACTAACACTTAATGACTGTATAAGATTAGTCCAATGTATATTAAAAAGATTGTGTCTATCAGAATCGATTACTTGAAAGACATTACAAAATTAAGTTATTAATATTGTCGTGATTTTTATCAAAATATTCTATAGGAAAGAAAATGGCAGTAACAGTTGAAAGACAGGCTCTTTTGATAGGTCCTGTTATTATGTCGGTCAGGAAATTCAAATATATGCTTATCTCAAAGTATTCTATAGTCAAAAACACATCAGCGAGAGCCGAGAGACAGGATCTTTTGACGAGCACTGTTATTGTGCCATCCTGCACATAGAATTACCACTTAATTATTTGAACAACGTAAAATGTAATGCAATCAAACAAAAGTCACAAAATTTATTGACGTGATAACGTTTTATAGATCGATGAACATCGACTCCACGCACGAAAAAACATGAGTCATTGTAACGTTCCTTCTGAGCCAAGCGTGAGCGCGGAACAAGCAATAGAGAGCCACGATCGGTCAAAGCTTTAGTAGTCTGGTGAAGCTGTTAAGACCTTGATAGGTCAATAGCGTAGTCAGTTCGAGAAAAAAAGCCTAAGCGTTTGGGTTGTATAGCATATATAGAAAAAATCAATTGAAGTCATAAAAGTATGCAATTTTTCATAAATGTTTTTTTCTGACGTTATCACGTAAACCTACTTTATAGACAACCAATTTTTTACATATTAAATTTTATTTGCTATAATGCAACCATCTCAGTGATAATTTTTCAAAAAAAAAAAACAACAACTTCATTACACGTAATAAATATACTCTTCGGATATACCAGTATGTTGTATATAAAGCATACGTCAGAAAGAATTGGATAAGACCGAAGTAATAATAATAATATTATTGACGTCAATTCGTAGTTTTAGTATAAGGCATATCAAAGTTATAACTATTATACTTAGAACTGAGATGATAATAGTTAGAATATCTGCTTTATTTGTGTATATAATCTATAGTGTCGTTGAGGGTTAAAACCGTATTTATATAAAAATAGTTAAAAATAATTAAATCGGTTCACAATTGACGGAGATATCGATTAACATACATACAACCGAACATAGTAACCTCTTTCTTTTTCGAAGTCGGTTAAATAACCTCCTTTTGCGAAGTCGGTTCAAAACAATTTATTACCTTTTTCTCCTCTGTTTGTTAACAGATTTGCTAATTTTGTTGTTTAGTAGCTATAACGAGCTTTAGTGTTACCAGTGGAAAAAAAGGAAATAGTTTTTTGTTTTTTTAGTACTTCGATCGCGTCGAATTTAGCAAACAAATCTGTTCAATATAAAGCTGCGCGTAGAATATGCATGGTTCTAGTTAAATTTATTTAGTTTATTGCATTTACATGGAACCCTATTTTAATTTCTAATATAAAAGTAGCCTATATTACTATCTACAACATCAGTTACCTGCCAGAGTGTGGATAAAACCAGTCTAAACGTTTTGGCTATGGTATAAAAATGGTATAAAATGACATAAAAATAAATCACTCTGATTTTATTTATATATATAGATATTTCTATGCTTGTCATTATTTGCTCAATTTATTTGACATACTTTTTGTGGCAGCTCATTAGCAATAATAATGTTTATTTCATAAATTACTTGTTTATGTACAGTTTATCTATATGTATATATGATAAATATACCATAAGAAAGAATGCTTAAAAGTGTAAATCTTTATTGCGTATATAGATTACAAATGTCCGTTTTTACAGTAAGATGCTGTCGAACGGTTTAATGTTGACATATTTTTAAATATATTTGTACCAAACGCTAGGCCGTTGAATTAGATTAACAAAAAAACTAAATAAATCATAAATTGGCATATCCATATAATTCTAACGTTAGTTGATATCAATATTGTGTGAGAGTTTCCATCTTATCTGAAGAGTTGTTATCAAGATTCGGTACTATGAAAGAAATTGATTTACAGGTGTAAACGCATTTTGAATGAAATAAAGATAAATATTTGCTTTATCTGTGAACTATTTTTGTCAGATTAGTATTCGAAAGTAGGTTTGATGTTATTCTAAACGTTTTGCGAATAGGAGTTAATTAATCTTTAGTTATCACGCTCAGTGCGTGTTCAACACGTTCGTAATCATGTACTTTGTGGTCTATATATTATGTGTTATTTCCGAACGGTCGAATTGACAAGTGTTTTAATTGGTTAATTAGTTAAAAAAAATCACATTTGAACGAACACTTACGTACATATTAATTCGTCATTACTTCAGTATATATACTTTCTTTTTTTCTATATAATATTAAAAAAAAAATCTATTTAAATATTATCAGTTGTGTAAGAGCAGTCACCTTTAATTTCGTTCAGGAATTGAAGACAAGGTTAAATTAAAAAAAAAATCTATAAATGGCATAACTTAATCTTCGAGTTTTTGGCGGGATTTCAGTCTGTCATGTAGTGGATTTTATATTTTATTCATAATCTTGTGTTACTTGACTGTATATTATATAAAGTTGGTGGTGTTTTATGTAATATGGTTAGTTTATTATGCATAAGTGAAGTGAATGGAAAATAATACCACGGAGCATGCAATTCTGAGATGTCACAAAAACTCCATGGAAGGTTTTAACAAGGGAGCCACCATCTTGTTAGAATATTGATTCACACGACGCTTGATATTGAAATGATCGTACTACGCTTGTAATATTATTGACTACGTGACAATGGCAGTAATAATCTGAACGGTTGATTGCCAAAAATAAAGTTAAAAAAATAATCTCATCACGAATGTTTATATAATATTTTACATAGAATATATATCAAACTTCTGTTTACTTAAAACTAACCATAGTTATGCGAGAGCAATTATTTAAAGTTCGTTTGGAAATTTCGTTCGTTCAGGTGAATTGAAAAAATGTATATAAAAATATCGTTCATACTGTCACAAACTGAGCTTCTATGTTATAAAAAAGGTAGGTAAGTGTAGACCCCTTATATTTATACTGTTATTTGTATTTGTACTGTGTAATTTTCTCTTTTTAACATTACGTGATTGTGTAATTTATTATAGACTAGTCTCTGCCCGCGACTTCGTTCGCGTGGAATAGATACTTTGGGCTAACGTTAACATGAAGCGTAAGCTCTCAAGAGGAAAAAAAGTCCCGATTTTTAATCATTTTTCATTGGTGCTCAGCTCCTATTGATCTTAGCGTGATGATATATAAGCTATAACCATCCTCGGTAAATGAGCTATATAACATTGAAATAATTATTCAAATCGGACCAGTAGTTCCTGAGATTACCATCTACAACACCACGGACTCACAAACTTTACCTCTTTATAATATTAGTATAAATTGCAATTATTAATATTATGGATGCGAACTTGTTTGTTTGTTACATTTCAACTCCTAAACTACTTTGAAACTTTGTATACTTGCTTGTTATTAGGGAAACATAAATGGACGTTGGGTAAATTTCACCAACCTGCTGTTCCCGAGGGTTACAACTAGAAATGGAGGCGTGCGAAGCCGCGGGTAAAAGCATAAGTATAGATTTATCGATTTAATACAATCTATGATAATACCGTTCTCCTTCATAAAAGCGGTTAAATTAAGATGTCATTATATTGTGGAAATACAATATCATTGCGTAGTTGCGTTTTGTGGTGTTAGCCCTAAAGCCACGTTACAAAACCTTACGTTGAACAAAAAAATAAGAAACCACTTAACGTAAGTGTTCGCTGGGCTTAACATATATACAATTAGCTGTTGCAATGTCTAGTTTGTTATAAAAATATAATTAATATTTTAGTATGTTATAATATACGCAATTTAGTTACTAGACGACTTTAACTAAACTGAAATACTGTTTTGTATTTCATTAGATAATGAAACAATAACTGATTTCTAATTAAAATTATCTTTGGCGTCTTTGTCATTTGATGGTTAGATCTTTCATTCGGTTTATATGAGAATCTGTTATTGCAATACATTCAACTTAAATGGTGAAGAATAGAAACGGACAAAGATATGTGACTTTGGTGAAGAATTTCAGTTCTATTGTACAGTTTTACATTTTTTTTAAATTCGTGATTTAAGTAGAAATGACGTTATCATACGACGAAGACTGTGCATACGTTTCGATTTACGTAATTTTAGAAAGCTTCTAGAGATAGTGTCCGATATGGTTTTTTTTAAATACATTAAAACATAACTTTCGGTGAAATTGTTTTGATTGTGCAATTTAAATATTAAATGACAAATTTTATTATGCTGTAGTCACATTAGCGGGGAATATTCGCGTCGATTTGTAGTGGCAAAAGTTTATTGTCAACCTTCGATGAAGTTCTTACATGAATTATACTATGGTCACACATTCATACAAACATCGGTAACTCGGATATCGCGACATAACATGCAAAATTCGCGAAAGACCAATGCATTAGGACACAGTTATGTGATGTTATATATGGTCAAATAATCGTCTTGTATTTTTTTAAATAAATAAAGTGGAATGACAAATGTCTAGATTATAATTCTCATGAATTCTTAAAAGTAGAACAAGATAACTCAAAGATAATACAAGTTGTACATAAATAACTTCGTTTAAAAGATTCTTAGAATAGAATAGTTTTTGTCGTCTTTCTCCCCCACATTGATTACACGTCTGAAGCATTCAAGGTGCACTCATTTAATAATTGTTGAAGTGTCTTTCTAGCAAGACGTACAAACTGTCGGGATAAATCTTTTTGAACGCTATAGAAATGTTGTGAATGTTTTGGTAACGTTTATCGCGATTATGAGTGGTCCGGTGAAGCTGTTAAGACCTTGCTGGGTCAATAGCGTAGTCATTTCGAAAAAAAAAAATCGCGATTATACGATAAATCGCCGAAACCTGTCAGTGTGCCCGTAACATTGTGAATTTAGTTACCATAATTGCCTGAAACTTTGCCGTGGTTTGCTAATAAAGCTCTAGCATTAAATAAATTGGATAAGTTCATAAATGGTGATCTTCCAAATTTATATTCGTTACGTTTTACACTGATTAACAAGATATAATCAAGGGTGCCTGTTGTTCATTAACTTTTTATAATCAGTGGCGGATTTTCCCTATGGCCCAGGAGGCCCGGGTCTAGGGCGGCCAATCGTGACAAAATATTCACTGATGTTAACAAGAAATAACTCAAAGTACGTAAATATTCTAAAGGTTCACGTACATTATGGTGGGCCGCACTGCAACGCATCGTATAACAAAATATCTTTAAAAAAGTTGTCAAAAAAGTAAATTCATTATGTACTCAATATGATGGGTGCTGAGAAAGGGGTGGCTGATACTACATGGCCTGGGACCTAGGCCGGCCTAGACTGTAAATTCGTCACTGTTTATAATAAAATTGTTTTAACTATTCTGTAATTAATTATTACTTACAAAGTTGCTTGTATTTATGTTCATTGACGTACCTAGAATAAGTGTGGTTTTCACTGTTTAGTTGTTCGGTACCTATATATAATATAGAATAGAACATATCCTTTGAAACCATATTTTTAAGTAAGAAATTAATATTCAATGTAATATTGCCTGTAGTTGCCTGATTAATTACTTGTGAAATCATAAAAATTCGGTAAGTTTGGTTTCTTTTTCTCTATCTACGCAAAGAGCGGTTCAAGCATCTGCCAATGCCTTATTTTAGTTTGTACTATTATACTATTTTTTAAATTAATTTATAAAATTAGGGAGTCATACACCGAATGGCTTCAAAAATTGTAAATGAGAAGTTCATACATATAATTAATTTTATATGGCAGGAGTTAACCGTTATAAAGAAGATTATCTGTTATATATTTTTTATAGTTGATGTTCATTGAAAGTATGTGCAATATGTTAAAAGATGATATAGCGCTATAAGATAGAGGGAGATGGGTAGATATTGTATATTTACAGTCCCAAAATGGGTAATTACAGATAATATTAATTTTATCACAATGGCATCTGCATAATGTTTATTTACCTTTTTCTAATACATTTTGTTTTGGGTTAATGACTATGAGCGAGTCATCAGTTATGTTAAATATGAATGTATCTGTAATAAGTTGTTAGAAATGTTCTGTATTTTTTTTTAAATTTTGATTTCATGAATAATATATAACTAATGTATTTGTTATCTGTGTTTTGTGTCGTTATTAAGTGATGAGACTTATTATATCCAGGTTATCAAGGAGGCCACGATTCCTTAAATGTAAAATAAACACATTGGCGTTTAATACAAAATGGATATATTTACTAAATAAGTCTTTTTGGTTGAGACTGGCTGTCAATAATTGAAAAGTTTGAGAACCTATGATCTACGTCGAGCAAAGTGTTGGTGTTGAAAAAGCTACATACATGGGTAGATTACTTTATGAATTCCTGTTATATTTAAACCACACTATATTATAATTACAATATATTTAAAATAGCATCTATTAAAAACTAAAAAAACGTCGATCTGAAGTGTTACCTACTTAATTAATGATTATTCGTTTCTGATTATCTAACCAAAGAAATTTAATGTTTGTAATACTCTCACAATAAATTATTACTTTGGATATAGTTTTCGTTTTAATTCCCTGTCACCCCTTAACAAACTTCTGTACATATAATAAGAATGTACTGTTTCGATTTTCGTATAAAATATTGTTGTAGGTGTCTAGAAAAAAGTAACAAAATACAGTAGTCCGGTGAAGCTGTTAAGATCCTGCTGGGACAATAGCGTAGTCAGTTCGAAAAAAAAAGTAACAAAATACATTTCAATCATTTTTAGAAATGTCTGTCTGTTTGTATGAACACATCACTGCCTAAGTACACAATAAAACCTCACCAAGAAAATAATAAAGCGTATCCTTGAGATAACTTAGTCTTTGTTTCATTAATATCAGTCCACTCTATAAAAAGTTATTATAATTTGAACGACAGCTCGAGTGCGAGAGAAGAGTAGTAATCTATAATAAAATAAGAATTTCTTTACATACACATTATTAGAAAAACAATCGTTTAAAAAGAGTTACATATTTTCTGCGTCTCACGAAACGTAATGTAGTGTTGTCCGCAACCGTAAATTATCATCACAAAACATTATTATTTCCAAAAACTGTAACAGAACTTAGATTGCTAATAAAATTGTAATTTCCAGGATAAAATAAAATATATAACAAATGTTATGTGTTAGAAAGAATTTTAGTATATATACGAAATTTATCCGGGAATCGACTACAACCAATGTACTATATTAATGACGTATACATTTATCGATCCGACTCTCCGCTCTAATGTCGCTTTGAAATGGCCGACGTTTAGGGGGAGTGTCTAGTGGAAATCGTATTTCTGGGTAATTTTTCACCCGATAAGGTGAGTTATTGTATGTAATCAATTTATGAATAAGGCTTATTATATATAAGTCATAAGAAGGTAAACGCACAATTTTTCCTGTAATAAATTTGTTCCGTTTCCGGTCTCAAAGCCGTACAAGATATTCAAAACAAAAGGTGGAAAACTTTTGAATATTTCAGGTACCTATAGCAGCTTACCAAATTGATTTGTTTTTATAAATGAATTGTGCTCTGTTTAAGGGATCTAACAACGTAATAAAAACCTTGTTTACTTTTATATTTCTCGCATAATACGGATAGAGATGTATTTTTTTTAGAATATTTATAGCCTTGTTTATTTTATGAGTATTTATTTGTTGCACTCGATAATAATTGCCACAGACTTTATGTTTAGTTCTAAACAAAGTGACATTGTTACAGACTAATACATCATACATTCCAAATTCAAAAGACTGAATAACTTTTTAAGAAAAGTGGATGACCATGGCGTGGCGTTTTAAAGCCTCGAAATATAAAAATGCGGCACCGATTGTGCCTAAACCAGAAGCATGTATAAGAGATATTTGTGTGGGATCATACCAAACATATGGCAATAATATTTGTGCATCGGCTGCCTTTATGGCATTCAACTGGGAGCATGTTGGTTCAAGTATGGCTGTTTTACCATTAGATGACTGTGGCAGAAAGAGTAAAACAATGCCTTTACTTCATGCTCACTCTGATACTATAACTGATATGGAATTCTCTCCATTCCATGATGGATTACTATTGACTGGATCTCAAGATTCTTTGGTGAGTGTTACTTTAACTATGATTCTTTTTATATATTTTTCATACAAATTGTCGAAAGGTTGAAGATCACTTGTCCAAGTTAGTAAGTAGTAAGATTTGTATTATAAATAACCAGTTTTTTTTTACATTAAATTTGTTTGGTTATAAAAATTTTTTACTCGAAGAGTTATTACAATTAATATAATTTAATTTATTTATTTACAATGGTTAATTTTGTAATCATTTTAATTAATCAAAGAAGGAAATATTAATTATCATTGCCTTAACTTACTATAAGATAAAATATAATAATGTAAGTGGTATGATTAAATATTGTTATATGGGTTTAGTGGAATCATTTCTAATGGTTATTATAACAATCTATTAGGAAGGTCTGTAATGTATAACTTATGATTGTTAAATACTAAGGTGATGTCTTAGACACTTCCACCTGGAACTGATTGCCACTACTACATCTAACTACAACAAAAAGAAAATCAATTAATTAATAAACATATATTTTGTATAAATTAATTGTATTTTGTATAATTAATTGTATAATTGCAAAGTGCAAAGTAGCATCCACCTTAGTATTCAATGATGGATTTCGGCAAAGTAACACCTTCTTCAATTAAGTTATGATTGTTAGTTAAGCTACCAATTACATCATAACTACAATAATAAATCACTTTATTTGGTGAAGACTACATAAAAATTTGTTCAGTACTTTTTGAGTTTATTTTGAAATGACAAATATACAGAGAACTTTGGTTTATAATATGTAGTGATTCAATTAACTGTAGATTGAAGTTTACTACTTTCCTTGTTTAGTTGAGATTAGCAATAAATGCTGTACGGAACATATGAAGGCTGGCCTCATTATCTAGTGGAGCAGGGAAACCAGAGCACCTTTCATGAGTGATATTTCAGTAGACACGATAGTGAAATTATGCCTATTCCAAATGCTCTGTGTAATAATTCTTTTTAATCCTTTCTAATTCAACACTGTGATGAGAAATTGTAGATATTGATATTCATAAGCGGATTAGCATTATGTCTTAATTCTTGAGGTATTAATTTTCAGATCTATATTAATGTACTAATTTTATATTAACATTTTAGTAATGGTGTATTATAGTAGAGATGGCCTGGCTCCTTTTATTTTAGTTATTATTTATTGCTACAATGATTTCCTGTAATTACTATTTATACTAATAAGTAGCTGAGTTGTATCTAAATGGATGTTAACTAAATATTCTGCATGTATAAATATCTTCAAGAACAATTTTGATGATCACTCAATGTAAGTTACTTAACATATTATAGCACCATCTAGTGGTGAGTTATCTCAATATAGGGCACAAATACTTTCCGTGTTTCCCTCATTTTTATAGGGAATTTTATCATTTTTAACATGTCAGTCCCATCCTATTTAGATTTTTTTATCAAAGTGTGTACCACTCTAATCAATACATTTTTTAAAAGTCTATTTATTTGTATCAGCTGCAGGCATGTTCTAATACATCATCATGCATTAACCTTCAGTTTATTGGAATTGGCATAGTGGTAGGGCATTTTTAAGTCCACAGGGCTACTACCCTGTTGGTGTGCTCTGACAACTGCACTTAAGAGCCAGTCCCCCCCTCTAGGTCTAGTGTGCTTACCACTTTAGATTATATCCTCAATTAACATCAGTCTAGCACTAAAATCTGTAAAGTATACACTTTATATATAGTTGTAGTGTCCATGGTATGGAAAAAAGTAAAATTCCTCAATAACTACAAGTAAAAATAATGAAAATTCGTTTACAAAGAAAGGAGGAAAATGTATAGAACTGTTTTATCTTCTTTGACTTTATATATATTGATATACAAATACATTATAAAGATTTTGAATATTGTTTTACAGATATGAAACTAAATTATCACTAGTCAATAGGAACCAATAAAAAATCAAACAAACACAGTATTATTATTCAATTTCCATTTTACTACATGTATGCTTACTAACTGATATATCAGAGATTATGTTAATGGTTTTAATAATTAAACTTTTAAATTTATAGGTATATATCCATTTTATCTTATGTCTTGAATTAGCCACCACATCCATTGATGTATGTTTGAATACTTTTGGTAGAGTAGGAGCACTTAATGCATCAGAATAGCTTATGTTAGGTAGAGTGTAATCCAAAAGCAATAGTGACTGCAGAAAGTTGCACAACCCATTGTGAGATATTATTGTTATGTAAAACGCAAAACAAATTAAAACAATAACTGTGACCACTTTATCATCACGGCATGACAGCCATAATTACAAATCTCTACAAGTATGCTTAGTTACTGAATTTCCCATTTGATCCCAAAATGCAGCACTCTTTATCAAGTTCTTAACCTCTGCCTGTGACATTGTTCGTGTGGAATAGTTCCTTTGGGCTAACGCTAACGCTCAGCAGTAGCTCTCAAGAGGAGAAAAGAAACCCCATTTTTAAACACTCTTCATTGGTGTTCCACACCTATTGCTCTTAGCGTGATGTAATATAGCCTATAATCAACCTCGATAAATGAGCTATATAACATTAAAAGCATTTTTCAAATTGGACCAGAAATTCCTGAGATTACCCCTTACAATGTCACAATGTCACAAACTCACAATCTCATAAATTTTACTTTACGTCTTTGTAATATTAATATAGATTATGGCGTGTGTTGTGTTATCTGTGTGTATGAGCCAATATGATACATTTACCATTATCTACCAGCCATATATAAGCAATACATTGCTATATATAAGAAAGTATCCTGAGCGATAAGATGAGATTTATCTTCAGTGTTCTTGTCAGACACTTTTGCTTAATTCAGTGAACTTTTGGGAGTTTCTGTAGGATTTTGGTGTAGGCAAATGTAATATAAAATTATTGTACAGGTAAAAGTGTGGCATATACCTCCTGAGGGGCTCAAGGAATCTTTATCAACACCTGAATGCAGCCTCTCTCAGAAACAACGGCGTGTTGAAAATGTGGGCTTCCATCCAGTCGCTGATGGACTCATTCATGTTGCGTCAGGCCATGAGCTTGCTTTATGGGATTTGACCAAACAACAGGAGGCTTTTGGTGTGTATTTGTTTTTATATAATTTAGTTAAATAGGTATGAAGTTACCATGGGATTTAATAATATCGTGATTTGGAATATAGTGATAATTTTTGGTGACTTAGTTATTTGTTTGATAAAAGCAGTAGTTGGTCATGGAAATTTTTGGTTTTGGAAAAGATTGCTACATTTAGTAGAGATAGTGAGGAACAAACTCAATTTTTTATTTATTGCAAACGGTAAACTATTTTTTTTATATCAAAGGAGGCAAACGAATAGGTGGGTCACGTGATTTTAAGTGATCACCACCGTCCATAGACACTAGCGACATCAAGGAATTAACAAGTACGTTGCCAGATTGCGTTTTTGTGTTGCGTAGAAACTAATCAGTATGTAAATAACTTCCAGAACGCTTGGCTTGACTTTTAAAAACTACAAGTCCATTTTAGACACTAATTATATAACTTAAAATTATTACAGTCGATTTTAGCCTTCCTATCGTACGTGAGTCGATTAGACCTCTCACTTAATTCTTATCCTACCAATTTGCAATATGCTGACCTAGCGTCTATCTCCCATCTTGTATAGGGAATGCTAGGCAAGCTTAACTTGATTTAACTTTATCTACTGGTAAAAACCGCACGAAAATTCCTTCAATAGTTTTTTAATTTATCGCAAAAAGACAGACAGATGTGGCAAAGGACTGTGATTACAATTTTTTTTTTTATGTAATATAGGAGGCAAACCAACAAGCGGGTCATGATGTTAAGCGACCACTGCCGCCCATAAACACCGGCAACACTAGGGGAACTGTGTTTTGGGGGGATGGGGGAAATGGGCGACGGGGAGAGGAGTGAGAAGGGGGAGATAAGAGGGGAAGGGAGAAGGTGGTTAATGGGACTCCGGTGCTCTCACTGACTGAACGAAACGCAACAGTGCAAGCACTGTTACTTCACGTCGGTTGTCTGTGAGAGGGTTATACTACCCCGAGTGAGCTGACTCATTCATGCTAAAACCAATAATAGCTTCAGCGTGGCTCTACCACCTTGTAATATATAGTGATAGTATGTTATCTTATAGATTTTTCTATTTCTATCTATTGTTCTCTATTTCTGATTCTCTATTTCCTAGTAAACAAAGATCATACCGATGTTATACAATCAACATCTTGGAAGAAGGATGGCAGAGTCATCGCTACTTCATGCAAAGACAAGAAGGTCCGGATATTGGATCCGCGTGCCGAGTCCCCTGTACTGGACTTCACCAACAGTCACCAGAGCATCAAGGACAGTAGAATTGTTTGGCTCGGTGATCAAGATAGGATACTTACTACAGGTTAGTAACGACTTAATTCATTTAACATTGGTAATCCTTACTGATGTTATATATAGTATTTTATGTAGTATGTAGATATTATATGTAGTAGTCCGGTGAAGCTGTTAAGACTTTGCTGGGTCAATAGCTTAGTCATTTCGAAAACAAAAAAAAAACTGATGTTATAAATATGAATGTTTGTTTGGTTGTCTGTTACATTTTCATGGTTTACATTTCAGAAAATATGCAACATTTTCTCAAATAAGTCTGTTCATAAAATAGAGTTTTCTTTTTTCTTTTAAATATGGTCTTAGTATATTCTCTTTCTGTTACAATTTGTTAGTTTTAATATTATATACTAGTTGTAGCCGCGTCTTCATTCGTGTTTCTTTTTTATTTTTTTTATTGAAGCACGACAAAGTGACTGCTCTATGCCTGATGGTAAGCATAGTACAATCCAAAAACAGGGGCGACCACCGAGAGACAGATCATCATGTCATGCCGGCCATAATGACGAAAGTCACCCGGTACTGGATATGCACAGGCTGATCCCGAAACGCGACGCGCAAAAGCGAGTCACTATGACGGGCTTTTTCGCCAT
>JACEII010000016.1:10221157-10232006 GCA_014332785.1 Antheraea mylitta
ATTTTTTGCGTCGCCACGCCAACAAACAGGTTTACCCTCCGCCTATAGATCAAAAACAACCTTTTTCTTATTGTTCAAATTTTAAGACCTTCGACTATGTAGACAGTTTGAAATATGTATTTTTTTCAGCCACGTCTCGGGCCAAAGCCGTTTTCGGCGTCCTCTGGCAGTGAAGAGTTTTCTTTCGACAAGGTGTTCTCCGTCCCAGCAGTTCCAGGCGTTAAATCTGACTCGAGTGAGTTATTAATTTATATCAATCCTATCTGTGACACTGTAAATGCCTATGTGAGTTTATTCGTTTATTTGATAAGCTTTACATTTTACTGACACGTTATCACGTTGTCAGTTTCTTTCAGAAGATAAGATATTGTTTCCAGTTATTTTTTCCTCGATCTGACTACGCTAATGACATAACAAGGTCTTAACAGCTTCACAGGACTACTAAGGCGAGCGCATAAGGCACAGCCGATTTTATTTGACAACTAGCTCAAGGGTGCACGGCACACTTCGGCTTGGGAGGTTCCCAGGAGATAGGTCAAATGTACATTAATGCAAACGAAGCTGTAGGTAATAGTTAGTGAATGACAAAGGTTTTTTTATTTTATCGAATAATAGCTTCTACCCGCGACTTCGTCCGCGTGGAGCAGTTACTTTGTAGTAACTAAGACATAGAGGGAGCTCTCAAAAGGAAAAAAAAGATTTCGAGACATTCTTCATTGGTGCTCCGATTTTATTGGTCTTGTCATTATGCTTATGAAGATATATGTGTGTATATTGTAGGTGGTAGAGCCCCGCTGAAGCTATTTTTGGTTTCAGCATGAATGGGTCGGCTCCTCCGGGGTAGTACCACCCCTCTCACCGATAACCGACGTGAAATAACAGTGCTTGCATTGTTGTGTTTCGTTCGGTCGGTGAGAGAGCCGGAGGCCCACGTCCCTTCCTCTTTCCTGCTTTCCCTTTCCTTCCCCTCCCCCTTCTACCATATACAGGCTGGCAACACACTTGCGACGTCCCTGATGTCGCTAGTGTCTATGGACGGTGGTGATCACTTAACATCACGTAACCCACCAGTTCGTTTGCCTCATTTGATACAAAATATATATATATATATATATATATATATTATAATAATTATTAATGTGTATTAACTGTATATTTGACAAAGTATATGGTTGTTGCAGCGGTTACCTCGCCCGTTTCTGCGCCTCTCACTTCAACCCCTATTGCTAAGGAGGCTGTAGAGGAAAAAGATAAATCTCTGTCTCCCACCAGCGACATGGAAATCGCACATAATAAAGGTCAGTGATCATATTTAAGTTATAACTTTGAGAACATAGTGAATTTTTATACTATACTTATATACTGCAGTGACATATGTATAATAAATAACAGTGATTGTATCAGTGTGTACACGCAGAGGAAGTTAAATATCTTTGGCTTGTATATATTAAATTATATAAAGATATTAGCGAGTACTGCGAAAGTTGCTCTGCCTTGATAATAAAAAAAATGTTTAAGTCAACCGCAACGCCACCTACTGGGTCCAATTGTGAATCTAATCCATTCTTGACTCCATCTGAACACATAAAAAAATTCATCAAAATCTGTCTAGCCGTTTAGGGGGACTTCAGTCACATACATACGGACAGAAGAATTATTTATAAGTACTAGTTATATTGCCCGCGACTTCGTCTGAGTGGAATAGTTACTTTCGGGCTAACACTATCACGCAGGGGAAGCTCTCAAAAGAAAAAAAAAAACCGCGATTTTGAGATATTCGTCAGTGGTGCTCCGCTCCTGTTGGCCTTAGCGTGATGATATATAACCTATAGCTTTCCTCGATAAATGAGCTATCTAACACTGAAAAATGTTTTAGTTCGAACCAATAGTTCCTGAGATTAGCCCGTTCAATCAAACAAACCCTCCAGATTTATAATATTAGTATACTATTCTTTCGTACTTAACTCGAGGCGTTATTGAAATTACAATAACTTATGATAGAGCTGACCGATTTAAAACACTAAGTTACTCCAGAGTATATGCCTTATGATTTTCTTGCTGAGGTTTTATTGTGAACCTAGTACTTTAACAATGATGCGTGTTCATACAAGCAGACAGACAGGCAGATATTTCCAGAAATGGTTGTAATGTATTCTATTACTTATACCTAGACATTTGCAAGAATTTTGTCTACTTGTTAGAACTTACCAGTGTGTTTTTGTGACAAGTTAAAATCCATGATCCGTGGTATGGCTTCCCATCCACTTCACTCGTGCACAATAACCGAACTATGTTACGTGAAACACCACCAATATCACATAATATGGATCCAAATAACACAAGATTATTATTCATATATAAAGTCCACTATGTGCCATACCAAGCTTCCCGTCAAAAACTATTGTTTTTTTTACTTTATTTTTGGCAATCAATCTTTCCGATTATTACTGCCATTGTCACGTAGTCAATATTATCACAAGCGTCGTGTGATCATTCCAATATTAAGTATCGTGTGAATCCATACTCTAACAAGATGGTGGATCCCTTGCTAGAATCTTCCAGGGAGTTTTTGTGGCATCTCAGAATTTCATACTCCATGGTATTATTTTCCATTCACTTCACTTATGCATAATAAACTGACTATATTACGTAAAACACCACCAAATTTACTCAATATATAGTCAAATAACACAAGATTATGAATAAAATATAAAATCCACTGCATGACACACTAAAATCCCGCCAAAAAACTCACTCCTATTGTTATTACCTAATGTTATATTCAATAACTTATGCTCTCTTACTGAAGGAGTTAGTATTTTTTTAATAAATCTAATTAAAATTATAATACTACTGCAGTAGCCCAGACAGAATTGGAGTGCGTCACTTGTTTCAGTGACATATTTGATTTACAATAAAAAAATGTTTAGCTAAAAATGATGATATACTCAAGAACTCCATTACCGTAGTTTAACTCGCTCCTTACAGTTGAAGAGTAGTACTAAACAAAGCGTTGGAGTTTTTCACTGGACCTTAGTCTGTCATATAGTGGATTTTATATTTTATTCATAATCTTGTGTTATTTGACTCTATATTTTGTAAATTTGGTGGGGTTTACGTAATATAGTTAGCTTATTGTGCATAAGTGAAGTGAATGGAAAATAATACCAGGGAGCATGAAATTCTGAGATGCCACAAAAACTCCGTGGAAGGTTTCTTACAGGGGATCTACCATCTTGTTAGAATATTGAAATATTCACACGACACTTGTAATATTATTGTACTATAATGTCGGTTGAAATGAAACAACTGACAAGTGTTTCTGTGGAACCAAAACAAGAAAAAGAAGAAGAACAAAGCTTAACTAGTTTATAAATTGCTATAAAAATGCGTTTTATGTGAAATAGAGGAATATACAAATGGCAAATCGGATACAAGTCTAGAGGAAGAGGTGAACTCATCGGATTCCGGTTACCAGCCGAAGACTCCGAGCACTACTGCGGAACGGAGAAAAATGTTTGAGAATACAGAGTGAGTTTATAACAATTTATCCAACATATAATTATATATTTATATCAGCTCTTGTCTGTTGCAATCAAACCAGTAGTTACTGAGATTAATATTAGCATAGATATATGGGACTTTATATGCTACCATTTGTTTTTGTACCTTTTCGTAATTCTTAGTACCTCTTAAAATAGCTGTCATGATAAATCTTTTTTTATTACTGCTTCAAAACGATTTTTTCTTTTACTTTTTTGACATAAGTTTTTAAAAATGGTCCATTTTTGATCTTTTTTATTTCTACACGGCCTATAACAAACAGTCAATTAAGGACATTTCATTTTTATTTATAAAGATTTTTGAATTTTAAACTTTCAATCGAATTAAAAAAAGACCAATATTTTAAACTTCTATCCATTCTTCAACTATTAAGTCCAGTTTGGTAATGGGACTTCTCTAATTACAATTTATTTTTAATTTTTGAATATTTGAAAATCTGTTTGGGATATATGTCGACTCGATTTTTGGCATAAACATGATCTACGTCAATATATATCGACTGGTGGAGGATTTGATAACGGTTTTCAGGAATGTTCTTCTCTTCATCTTCAGTAAATCAATATTATGATTGTGTGTGATTATTGTTTGTGTGTCATATAGTGGTGGGCAGTCTATAGCTGACCGCAGGCGTACATATGAGATGCGGTCCGTTAGTGTTGCGGCCGACTCCGAGACTCCCCCCTCACCGGCTCCACTCAGGTAATTATAATATCTATACATATAATAAAATAACCCTTTATTGCAGGTAAGGTGGATGAGGTTTGTAGGTGGTAGAGCCCCGCTGAAGCTATTTTTGGTTTCAGCGTGAATGGGTCGGCTCCTCCGGGGTAGTACCACCCCTCTCATAGATAACCGACGTGAAATAACAGTGCTTGCATTGTTGTGTTTCGTTCGGTCAGTGAGAGAGCCGGAGGCCCACGTCCCTTCCTCTTTCCTACTTTCCCTTTCCTTCCCCTCCCTCTTCTATATACAGGCTGGCAACGCACTTGCGACGTCCCTGATGTCGCTAGTGTCTATGGACGGTGGTGATCACTTAACATCACGTGACCCATCAGTTCGTTTGCCTCCTTTAATATAAAAAAAGGGTAAAACAACATTAAAATATGAACACAATGTATTCCAGTTATCGGCATCCGCTTCTCTCTGTTACAGCTTGTCCTACAACAAAGGCTTCCTCTAAAGATTTCCACATATATCTATACACATAATAACAATATTAATTTTTCGTGTCTGTGTGTCTGTACTATTTAGATTTTTGTAAAAAAAAGATTGCAGGTGTAAGTAATATATTTCAATCAATTTTAGAAATGTCTCCCTGTCAGTCTGTTTGTATGAGCACGAATCAGTACTAAATTACCGTATCATAAAGTATATCTTCTAGTAAAATTTCATTATTGTGTCATTAAAATCAGTTCACTCTGTCAAAAGTTATTTTACTTTTAATGACGATGCGGCTTAAGTACGAAAAGTAGATAAGTAAATGGAGTTAATACTCTTGTGATATAAAAAAAAAAATGTTTATAGACGCAGAGATTCACTGAAATCCCGTAAGAGTCCGGAACGTGAAGAGAAACGGTCTTCAGTGCCTAATGTTACAACAAAAAGGACATCCACCGTCTTTGGTAAGTATGTTGTCTACGGGCGATTCTTCATATCAACTCTCTTAAGTTATTTATGGTTATAAAAATTGATTATTGTTATTAATTGTATGTTTAATCAGTCTCGAACAGATATAGCTTTAAATTAGGTTGTTGAAAAAAAAAACTGTAGGACCGACTGACATTTAAATGCTTATGGAATCTTATTAAGATATGGAGCTAGATTCAGACAATTTCATCATTAGATACTGTCTGTAATAAATCAGGAGAAAATTCTTAATCAATGATGGGATGAACTTATATTTTTTTTTTATAACTTTTGTTGTAATTTCATTTGAATGAAAGCATTCAATAATTATGAATCCCGTAATACAGAGTTAATTAATTTATAATACCTAATTAGGGGCTGTTCAAGTATTACGTAAGCAGATTTTTTGTAATTTCTGACCGCCCCTTCCCTCTTCTCAACAAAAGTAAGCAATTTTCTTAAACCTCCCCCGATAATTACGTAAACATTGATGTGAGTATATTCACGTCTGTACTAATTCAGTAAATAAATATTGCTGACGTAATCACCGTCCAGGTCACCTAACACCTATGTCACTAAAAATAAGCAAATCAAAGACCCGCCTCCCCCTATCAGTGCTTACTCAATACTTGAATGACTCCTTACATATTACATTTACCAAACTAATTCGCTTTGGGGTTGGTTTCAAAGCTGTTTAAAAGCATATGGGGTCTACCCAATACAGTGAAAATTGGTAAGGGGTCGTGACAAAAAAGTTTGGGGACCACTGTTTTATATTTTAAACTATATTATTACCGTTCAGTTTGTCTGTTCATATTTTTATCGGACTATGTTTACCTTTCCATTCTGTTTCCAGGCAAAGTGTCTAAGTTCCGGCATTTGAAAGGCACTCCCGGACACAAGTCAACTCACATTGAGAACATCAAGAATATTAGTAGACAGATATCGGGAGAATGTAACGGCTTCTACGGTGAGTACTCTTCTCTATGGATCATACTAGCTTTTATTCGCGGTTTCATTCTTTTTGATGTAAAACAGCTATAGGCGGAGAGTAAACCTGATTGTTGGCGTGGCGACGCAAAACACTATTAACGAAATATTCAAAAACATTTGCAATCCTATCTGTATAAACATAATATTCAAACTGTTTTGTCGGCCACTCGTTCTACTAGTGTTATGCGGCACGCGCCTATGACCTAGCGCTCTTTGATAAATGCCGCCAAACATACCGCGCCTGCACCTAGTTGAATTTTTGTACTTTGTATTTAATAAAAATTAATATTTATGTAATAAAATAAATAAATAGTCATTATTTTATGGAACAAATTTGTAATGTTTATCTTTTCATTTTGCTATAACAGAGTCCTGTCTTAATCTGTTCTTTTATGCATATAATTTATACAAAATATTATCAATGTTTCACATCTGCCAGGCGTCCCGTGACGATTTTTATTTTTATAATGCAAATATTGATTTATCCTTAAGGAAGAGTATTTTTTCGGGATGAAAAGCTATTATTTTATCCAGTTTGGTGTTCTTTGACCGAGCCCTTTTTTTTAACTGACTATGCTATTGACCTAGCAAGGTCTTAATAGCTTCACCGGACTACAAACTTTGACCGAGCCTCTGGTGACATTTAGCTGGATTATTTATATATTAGGTACCCTAAGTTTGATTTATGTATAGTGGTATTTATATAACTGTTGAATTGTAGTTTGTACTCGTGAGGGCAACTCTCTTCTTAATTTTTTTTGGCAAGTAATCTTATAGATAATATATATAATACTATTATTGCGATTATTAATCATGATAATGAATAACAAGATGGTAGACATTTTGTTAAAACTTTTCAAATTTTTGAGGTAAATTAGAACCTATGCTCTATAGTTTATTTCCCCATTCACCTACGCTTGTGCAAAATAGGCAAACTACGAGTATAATACACAAAACACTACTAAAATTACAAAATAAAGAGCCAAATAACACCAGAATGGGAATAAAATATAAAATCCACTACATGACACACTAAGATTCCTCGAAAAACTTCTATGTTGTTAATATAATAGATAAGGCAAAGATACTAGCAAGGAACGTGTTAATAAAGGTTTAACCCCTTGGCATCCAAATTAAGATTCAAGTCTCAAAATGGCGAATGATATGTTAAAAAAGAAATTCGCGCCGTCTGCAGTTATATTTATGTACCTATTTTGTGTTTATCTTCATGAAGCTTTGTCATTATAGCAATAATGTACCACTACATGTTATTTAAAAAGTCTTTTGCTACGTCCGTCTGCCTGTTCGTGATAAATTAAAAAACTAGTGAACGGATTTTTATTCTATTCGCATCAGCAGATAAAGTGAGGAAGGTATAGGTATTTATTTTGTCAAGGTTTTGATATTATTCCCAGCCCCGCTAGTTTATTTACATGACAATGAAATAGTTTATGTATCATATATTTGTTATTATTGAAATTTTTGAGTTTTGTTATAAATCCAGTATTTTTTTAAAAACCGATGCTGCCAAGTCATCTATTGACCCGTGTTTCATAAACTTCTTTGTATGTAGCGTAATCGATTATGGCTCGTTGGGGTTCGAGGGGTTAATGTATTGTTGTCGTAGCGAACGGCGTGCGGTGCGCTGTCCCGCTGTCGGGGGGCGGAGGTCGGCTCGGGGTGGTGGAGCTGGCGCGGGGTGCAACTCCCCGCGCGCATGCTCCGCCCCCGCACCCTGCGGGCACGCACCCCCCCGCGCTGCTGCACCCCGCGACCCTGCAGGACTGGGCCTTCGACCCCTTCCGCGACGAACGCCTGCTCGTCGCCTGCGACGACGGGCTCGTGCGCGAGTGGATCATACCCGACGACGGTTAGTAGCCTCACACATACCTCACCTCGCCTCACTTTACCTCACCTCGCTTCGCCTCGCCTCGCCTCACCTCATCTCGCTTCGCCGCGCCTCGTCTCGCCTCGCCTCACCTCACATCACCTCACCTCACCTCACTTCACCTGGCCTCAGCTCAGCCTCACCTCAGCCCCATTCTACATCACTATAAGTATCCTGAAATACTTGTATGCATCAAGTTCCGTATAAAATTGCTCTTATGCTGATAATTACCAACATTTTCTTCATTCACACCTGACTAACCTTATCTCATTAGGGAGACAATGGCGGCGCCACCGTGGTGTCTTCACCTACCAAGCAAAAAACACAAACATGAACTGGAGTTACTGTGGCTTTTATACTATACGATATATTTAAATCTGATTAGATTATATAAAAAATTATAATTTATATTCGTATATAAATATACCCTCATTATTTATGTATATGATCTCTATAATTTTACCATCTCCCGGTCTTCAAGAAATATAATTTATATTTGAATATACAGGTATCCTCATCGCTTATTTATTGATTACTACGATTTTTACCATCTTCAGGTCTACAAGAGTCAACTAACACACCATCTAGAACATTCTCCGCTCACCCAGACAAGATCTACATAATAAGGTTCCACCCGACCGCTTCGGATCTGCTGACGACCGCCGCTCACGACCTCACCGTGAAGATATGGGACCTCTCGACCCCGGAACCGACCCCGGAGATCATCCTCACTGGACACACTGACCAGATATTCGCCCTGGACTGGTCACCTTGTGGAGAGTACCTCGCTACTGTATGCAAAGATGGATTGATAAGGGTAAGTAATGCTTTTCTTTTTACCTCTGGTTTGTTGAAAACAGTGATAGGTTAAGTTCTATACAAAGGAATGTAAACCTTATGGTTCACTGGTCAATAGACAATTTGATTTAAGATTTAAAAACATGATGCTCCGTTCTTAGATCTGGGTCTTAAGAATATCCATTAATACTATAAAGCTTCTGAGGTTGTTTCCGTTTGTTGAAATTTGCTAATCTTTGGAACTGCTAGTCAGATTTTAACTGTAGCGTGTTGACCCTGCAGGGGTACACAGCCCTAGGATCCGTATGGGGGGCCATTAAGGTCTGCAGAACTTAAGTCCTCTATAATCATTTCCTCTGAAGACGAACTTGCATCATTACATGCATTTATCAATCGAATCATTCTTGGAATCCACCATACATTTTGGATTTGGATTATTTTTCAGCTTACTGGAGAAATGAGTTGGCAGTTGTTACCTGTTGTACGAAAAGAGTTGGCAGTTGTTACCTGTTGTATGAAATGAGTTGGCAATTGTTACCTATTGTATGAAATGAGTTGGCAGTTGTCACCTGTTGTATGAAATGAGTTGGCAGTTGTTACCTGTTGTATGAAATGAGTTGGCAGTTGTTACCTGTTGTATGAAATGAGTTGGCAATTGTTACTTGTTGTATGAAATGAGTTGGCAGTTCATACCTGTTGAATGAAATGAGTAGGCAGTTCCTACCCGTTGTATGTTAAAGTTGTGATCTCCATACATGTAGGTATATCGGGTCCGTTCGTCGACGGAACCGATCCGGTCGGGTCCGGGACCGGCGGGCAGTCGCGGCGCACGGCTTGTGTGGGCGTTGAGTGGGACGCATCTAGTCGTAACTGGATTTGATAAGTGAGACCCTTTTTTTATACTAACCCTTTTCTCCAGTCCTTCGAATATACACATACGTTTTCAGGAATACACAAAACGTTTAAATATAAACAATTATTGATTATAGATGACATATATGCGTCATATATATAATTATAATAAATATGTAAATGTGATCTTTAGATTTCTGTGAAAAATATATTGGTGTCTAGGAATGTGTAATGAAATACAATATACTCTTCAATTATTTTTAGGATTGTCTACCTGTCAGTTTGTTTGGACACGTATCACTGCTAAACACTGTGTTCACGATGAAATCTCACAATGAAATCCATAAAGCATTGCTTTGAGTAACATCTATTTGTTTAATTAAAATCATTTCAGTCTATCAAAAAATAATGTAATTTAATTAATTAAATTAAAAAAGTAGATAGATAGAAAAGTACATAAGTAAATGGATTCAATACACTCTAATCATTTTACGATTATGATCATTCAGACAGAATCGCGGGCACACCTAGAATAATTATGGCTCTTATATGTGATAGATATAGCTACAGATTAGTAGAAGTATTCAAATATGTCTTCGTCCCTATTGTTATGTATTATCTAATTATCCTAGTATTAGTTAATATTCAACTAATAATGTATGTAAAAATAAAGTTTTTTTAGTCAAGAAAAGGAATACCAATTTGTCTATTTTCTTATGCAGAGTGTCAGAAAGACAGATCTTGCTGTATAAAGCGACGGATCTATCAGCCCCAGTATGTACCGTAGGGCTGGACGTTTCTCCTGCCATCCTGCAGACCTACATCGACCATGACTCAGGGACCCTGTTCCTCACCGGACGGGTTCGTTTTTTTTTTCACTATGTTATATTATTTATCACCATTATAATTGACCGATTCTATTGTATCTACTCATAACTAGAAACCATGCCCATATCTAATAATAATTGCATAACGTAGAGTGGGGAACTCAATAAGACTGACGTCATTATTCGAATGGTTCGACAAAGTTCAGTTATTATTAGAACTCTATTGTTTTTGATGTCCACGATCGATGAGTCATATCTTGTTGATTTGTAAAGGTGAATATATTAATTGATCGATTTTTTT
>JACEII010000016.1:10232016-10273007 GCA_014332785.1 Antheraea mylitta
AATTTTATAGATTTTACAATCATTCAGACTTACCCTGTTGTATTTTAAACTCGGAGTCTGTCATACAAAGCGGTGAAAAGGTTTAGGAAAGGAAGTATGGAAGGCAATGGATATATTTAAAGAGGGAGTGGTAATGTACTGTTGTGCATTATTACAATTATGTCTACCTATTTAACGTAAATATGTTTTTTTTTTTTTACTTTATTTTTGGCAACCAATCTTACAGATTATTACTGCCATTGTAGTGTAGTTAATAATATTACAAGCGTTGTTGGACTATTTCAATGTTCCAACAAGACGGTGCCTCCTTTGTTAGAACTTTCCAAGGTGTTTCTATGTGGTTTCTCAGAATTTCATGCTCCGTGGTATTATTTTCCATTCACTTCACTTATGCACAATAAACTTAACTATATTACGTAAAACACCACCAAATTTACACAATATAGTGTCAAAGAACACAAGATTATGAATAAAATATAAAATCCACTACATAACAGACTCAAATCCCACGAACAACTCTCTAAACATGTTATATGAACTTAAAAAATTTCGTTTGTGTGTGCGTGTTGCAGTGTCAGCTCACAGTGGGGGGTCCCCGGGGTCCGTAGCCCCCCCTGCAACCCCCACTCCCACTCCGGCTGTGAACAAGCCACAACTCCAGAAACCGAAGCCCGATCTCATCAAATCCCACGTACCGATGGAGGCCAAAGAGAAACAGGACAATGTGAGTTATATATCACTTCCCAAAAACATCAGAACGCAAAAAAATTTCGAAGCTTAAATCCTAGACTGACCAAAACCAAAAAAATATAAAAAAATATGTGTATGTATTTTTTTTTCTTGAACTGACTACACTATTGACATAGCAAGGTCTTAACAGCTTCAGCGGACTACTAAGGCGAGCGCTTAGGGCACTCAGCCGATTTTATTTGACAACTAGCTCAAGGGTGCACGGCACACCTCGGCTTGGGCTGTTGCCTGATACATGTAATTCGCGATTTATCTGAGCTAAGCTAGGCTAACTATTCATACATATATGAGTTGTTGGACCAATATGTGTACCAAGCATACACACCTCAACAACTCTTATATATACTTCGTATCGGATAATTTTCTGAACTATTTCAGTTCGTGGGTGTATATTACATACAAACAAATGTAGACCTTATGATATATCCGTCAATAGACTATTGGTAGCATAATTAAAAAAAAAACTTGAAAAATAAATAATTATGTAATGTAAAGTTATAATTATTAAAATATTAGCTACTAGCCTCTGCCCGCGACTTCGTTCGCGTGGAATAGATACACTAACACTAACACGCAGCAGTTCTCAAAAGGAAAAAACATCCCGATTTTGAAACATTTTTCATCTTTGCTCCGCTCCTATTAGTCGTAGCGTGATGATCTATAGCCTATAACCATTTTCGATGAATGAGCTATAATATAACAATGAAAGAATTATTCAAATCGGACCAGTAGTTCCTGAGATTACCCCCTACAACGTCACAACATCACAACGTCACAAACTCTTTACCTCTTTATAATATTAGTATAGATATATTTCAAAACTTGCTCCGCTATTTAAAAATCTGTCTTAAAAAAACTGTTAACCTGTTTAAAGGAAAAATCCAAAGCTAAAGAGAAAAATTATTACGCAACTTTTTAGCAGAAAACCTCTATGTAACTGTTATGAATCGAAGAGTGATATCATTTGTTTTGGAAACAGGAAATCCAAATTAACGCGAGTGAAGCTGCGATCGAAAGCTAGTATTGGAATGAGGAAAACCAGTTTAATGTTTTTTGAACTAATAATATCTTTAGCCCTGTTGGGACATGGAACTTGATAAGAAACAGCGACGTTAAAAAGAGAAAAATATATACGTCTATAGGATTTAACGCGCGAGTGAGCAAGATAGCATACATATTACAGTGTTTCTTACATTCGCGGTTTTTTCATTATACATACAATGTACTCTTTTAATTTTTTTGTGCCATCCCATCTCCACTCCTTAAGAGCTGACTTATGTATCCTTATAGTATGAGCAAACTACTAATTTAAAAAATCTACATTGAGATTTTTGATTTTTCCATATTTTTTTTCGTATGCTGGCCCACGTAGCTTAAATATCTATAACTTTCTTTTATGGAGGTCGGTAAAAATCTTAGATGGCGATGATCACTTACCATCGGGTGACCCGTCTGTTCGTTTGCCTCCTTTAATAATTAAAAAAAAAAAAAAAATGTTGGACAAAAATAGGCAATCAATAGGCATACTATCTACGAATTTTCAAATTGTTACCCGAAAAATGGAAGGACTACTCCCCGAAGCTGGTAAATTTTATAATTTTTTGAACTTTTACTGAGTATCAATTATACATGTGCTCATCTATACTAATGTTATAAAGCTGGAGGGTTTATTTGTTTGGTCGAATGCGCTAATCTCAGGAACTACTCTTCCAATTTGAAACATTCTTTCAGTGTTAAATAGCTGATTTATAGAGGAAGAATATAGGATATATATATAATCACGCTAAGACCGATAGGAGCGGAGCACCAATGAAGAATGTTTTTTTTCCTTTTGAGAGCTTCCGCTGCGTCTTAATTAGTCCAAAGTAACTATTCTACAAGGACGAAGTCGCGAGCAGGAGCTTGTTTTCAATACATGTTAATATTACGTAAGACCTTGAATGTTTAAATAATAAATATAAATAAATAATAATGACTATTACAAAGAGGTACAGTTTGTGAGTTTGTGGTGTTGTTTTTTTTTTTTTCTTATTGAAGCACGACAAAGTGACTGCACTATGCCTGATGGTAAGCATAGTACAATCCAACAACAGTGGCGACTACCGCGAGACAGATCATCCATCGTCGGTCGCCGTTGTCATGCCGGCCATAATGACGAAAGTCACCCGGTACTGGATATGCACAGGCTGATCCCGAAACGCGACGCGCAGAAGCGAGTCACTATGACGGGCTTTTTCGCCATATACTATATATTGTGATGTTGTAGGGGGTAATCTCAGGAACTACAGCTCCGATTTAAAAAAATCATTCAGTGTTATATAACTCATTTATCGAGAAGGGTTATAGGCTATATACCATCACGCTAAGATCAATAGGAGCGGAGTACCAATGGAGAATATTTCAAAATCGGGTTTTTTTTCCTCCCGAGAGCTTCCGCTGCGTATTAGCGTTACTACAAAGTAACTATTCTACGCGAACGATGTCGCGGGCTGAGGCTAGTGTTTAAATAAATATTCAATTACAGATAATGAAGTCGATGAGCGCCAAAGTCGAGATGAACTTGAAACTAGAACAGGACAATATGGAAGGGGTCGATGAGTCGGAATGGGATCAGTGATTGTGTATCGTATGAAAACCGCTTTATTAAATATTATACAAGTGCAATTTTTTTTCTACCTAAACGTAGGTAATTAGTTTTATCGAGAGAGGCTCCTTATATCGGTCGGTTTGTATAGAACCGACGTTTAATGTTTATTGTACCGTCTAAATTGAATATTGTTGCGTGAAATTATAACCATTTTTATTATATTTATTGACATTTTGTATACAGTATAAATGACGAAACGAATTAAGACGTATTTTTGACTAATGGTGGGGGTAAAAAATCGAATAGAGATATCGATATTTCGAATTGTATCGAAGAAATTATAAATTATTTATGATCGATTTATTTAACGACGAAACTCCCAAATAATGGATATAATAATGGTATATGGCCTGGGACATATTTATCATTTTGATATATAGCAAGATTGTTTACTATTTGTTCCTTGTAGAATTTAGTAATCGATAGTCTGTAGAGTTATAATCATTTGTGCAAGGGAAAGTGTACAAATATTTGCTGTATCGATATAGGAATTATGACTATAATTGAAATGAAATGAGATATAACTTTATGAATTATCGATGATTCGCAAACATACAATTTATCGTATATCGATAAACACATGTTACCGATTATCGAAAAATCAACTACATATTAACAAAAATGGACTCAAAAGTCACGACTTCATAGTTTAAAAAAAATAGTCGAACGATATACAGTGTAATTTCTTTATAACGTCGTTCGTAATAACGAAAAACTGAATAACGTAAAAAATAGTTCATTTTCGTTATTTTCCCACAAAATCATTTATTTGTTCTCTCCCCCCACTATAACGAAAAAAATGCTCGGTCTAATGAAATTCGTTACAGTTTTTATCGTATGTTCTTTATTTGAGGAGGGAAAAAACTCGATAATCGAGATTATGCATATCGGTAACGTAACAATATTCGATTTAAATCGAATAAAAAAGTCTCCGGCGAACACACAATATTTTATATATACGTTTTTCCCCGACTCATGTATAATGTAAATGTATTTTACATGTTTTTAATACCCTAGATAATAATAATAATCGTCGATTAGTCGCGAGATAATCTAGAACAGAATTAAGAATTGATGCAAACCTAAAGTCGATGTAAACTTTCATTATTTCTTAAAAATTAACTATTTATTTAGTCTATGAATTTCTATTTACATATTTTTATCATCCGTTTGGAAAGCGTTAATGATTTTCCAGAAAATAAAATATATTTATTTAAAATGGAGATCAAAACCATATTATTTCCGAAATATAATCACTATAGCGAGTGAAATAACAGGTAGTGATTTTTTAAAATTTGAATTTTCATACATACAAATATAAGCTTCTAGCGAGATTAAAAACTGTCATGTAACTAACAGTTAATTTAATACACAAACTTACTTTATTTAACCCTGTTTTATATATGTATAGAACATTTCACGAATCACTGCTATTTTTCATTTGAAATGAAAAATAACTGGTCATGTGATAATTGTGAATGCATTTACTGTTTTTCATATCTTTTGTGGTTATATATTTGTAAAAAAGACCCGCTCATTGTAGAGGCAATTGTGTTATTCCTATTATTTTAAACATAGTATAGTTTTATCTCTAACGTGTGAAATAACGGTGATAAAAATAATTTCACTGCTTTATAATCAATTATAACGTAATATTTATCGGGTTCTTTGTAGTAAAATTTGTTATTATATTATGGGCAGGTATTAATTCGAGCTATGCATTTTGGGTAGTTATATCTTCCCGGGGAGTCTTGAAAAGAGAGTCCCCATATTGTTGAAACGGTTTTTTTTTTATTGAAGCACGACAAAGTGACTGCACTATGCCTGATGGTAAGCATAGTACAATCCAAGAACAGTGGCGACCACCGAGAGACATCATCCATCGTCGGTCGCCGCTGTCATGTCGGCCATAATGACGAAAGTCACCCGGTACTGGATACGCACAGGCTGATCCCGAAACGCGACGCGCATAAGCGAGCCACTATGACGGGTTTTTTCGCCATGTGCATGGTGGTTGCGACCCAGTCGGGCTGTATAACCCTACCACCCCGCTTTCGCCATTGCCTCGTTCGTTATTCAGCAGGGTGCACCACGTGCAGGTGAGGTTGGCTTGGGTGTCTCAAGTCTTAAGATGTTACTCGACACCCCTTACACCCCAAAATATTTGTTGATTACGTTCAAAATATATGATTTATGAACTAAATAACAATAAAAAAATTTATATAAATCTTTTCACACAATTAAATCGATGAATCAAGTTAGAAATGACGTGATAGTCAGACCAAATTGATTCTTTTTACTGCAATTGAATATCTTCATATGCGTTTTAAAATAATACAATTCTGACACCTCGTGAAATAAAATCATCATTTTGTTTTAACAACTCGTAATATATTTAATATAAATGCATACATACTCTTGAATTGTCGCTTAAAAACAGTATAGAAGGTTCGAGAACTGGTATTCCCCTTTCGCCAATAGTCGTTACACCCGTGGTATATTTCTACCCATAAGTGTAATAATGTCATACAAATAAAGTATGTCTGTTTGTAAGTTGCTTGCGCGATACAGTGACACAAAATTTTACATCACTGCTACAACACTACACTATCACCTCCACACACGTGAACGCTTACACTTTTACACAAAAAAGTGGAAGGGTTTTATTTTTTTCCCTTATCGAACTGAAATAGTTTAGAAATTTTCCGATGAGAAATATATGTAAGAGTTGTTGAGATATGTATGCTTGTTACACATATGTTTCAACAACTCATACATATATTAATAATTAGTTAGCCCAGGTTAGCTAAGATAGCTCGTGAATTGCATGTAACAGGCAACAGCCAAGTCGAGTTGTGCCGTGCACCCTTGATCTAGTTGCCAAAATTTAATCGGCTGAGTGTCTTAAGCGCTCGCCTTAGTAGTCCGGTGAAGTTGTAAAGGCCTTGCAAGGCCAATAGCGTAGTCAGTTAAAAAAAAAACCTTTTTGTAAGTTTGTAAATAACGTTTGTGAAACTACTAAGGCCTCTATGATTTTTTTTCCGCTGATTAAAATCTACTATTTTGTAGTTATTAACGATTAAACTCGCGGTCTACGCTAGTATGCCTATATATCATTATTTTAATGCTAATCATTTTTATATATGTCGAATGTAAAGTTTACATCGCATTTAGGTACTTGTAAATGCATATATATGAGGATATTATCTAAAATGATTGTGTAAGTTATATTAAATATGCCTATATTTTAGGCATATTTAAGTTTGCCTATAATAGTATAATAAATAATCATGCTTTATCATCCAAACAAAACACACTTTTCCTCTACAATTCTGTTAATACTTTAAGGACGCGAAGTGTTTTTGAAAAATTATATACCTATTGTTTCATGTCAAATCTAGCAATTGGGATTTAATTCATGAGATTGTTGTCTTTAGCGTCAATTATGGTCCCTGTTACATTATATTGCATTTATTGCTTAGCATAATTTGCAATAGTACAGACTCTGGCATTCGACACTATTCATAAACATTTCGATTTTTAATACTAAAAATAATTCTATGTCGTCAGGTAATCAAAAATGGCAGAATAATCACTGAAAATTGTGTCAAATGTAAAATGTTTATTATTTTACAGCAGTGATTCTTAACCCTTAAATGCATTTTTTTTTCTGTTTTGTAATCTACACCATTATTGTTTACAGGAATGTAATCATAGGTAACAATAAAGTAAATTAAAATAATGTCAAATGCAACGTAAAAAGTAAATTTATAAATTCTGAAGAAAAAAGAAAGATATTATTTTGCATACCTAATAGATTTGTGTTATTCTGCAAACCGCTTCATAATTCGATAACGCATCATAATTCGAGAATAATTCTCTCCATTCCTCTTACGATGCCTATTATTAGCGACCAAATATCAGTAGGTACTATGATACCAGTAGAATTTTCATATTCACTTGATTCCATTAAACTCTTGCATCCAATACATATAATACATTGGTATTGGAAAAAAACTAAAGCATTATTAATAAATATAAATAAAAAAAATATACAGACAGAATACAGATACCAGATTTTATCTATGGACCATTAAGAACGGCTAAATACTCTTGTTGATTACATGATAAGAATATTTCCACGTAGCATTCCTAAATATTAATATTGCCATAACCGAATGCATTTATTTACAGTTTTTTTTGTGTCAAAATGACGTTTATATTATGTACACTAGTGTGTTTATAAGGATTTATAGGGTACTCTTATTTAGGGAATTGAGAAGTGTATAAAAAGTAATTGATATTATTTCACTGTATAATTTATAATTCGGACTGACTCCGTAAACGTTATGTGAGTGTCAATCGCAATTTTTATCTTAATACATTGACGTGCTCAAAGTTTTTTATTTTATTTTAAAAAATGATTATAACTTATTCATGATTATTATACATTTTATTTGAATTTGTACTCTTTGTATGGTGGTCCGGTGAAGCTGTACAGGCATCGGATCAATAGCATAGTTAGTTCGAAAAAAGTACTTTTTGTTGTCTATAACGCAATATTTTTTATTTGATTGACATGTAATTATATACCTAGGAAGAAATAGATGTAAAGTTGACACGTTTCAAATCGGCATTTCGAGTTCACGAATGCACAAGTTCACTAGTTCAGCACTGGTGCACAATTTTTGGTGCAGCACTGGTACACAAGTTCATTAGTGCTGTAGTCCGGTGAAGCTTTTAAGACCTTGCTAGGTCAATAGCGTAGTCGGATCGAAAAAAAAATATAATTAGTACTGCACTCATGCTCATGTTCATTAGTACAACACTGGTGTACAGGTTCACTAGGCCTTTTTCTTACAATTCGACTGTGAGCCAACCACGCTCTGTATGCTAAGCTTTCTCTGGAGCATTTTTTAAAATTTGAAATATCCCTGAAACTTCTCCACGGGGATGTATGCCCTTCCTTCTGGATTCGGGGCTGTGTCATATGAGTGTCCGAGTTGTAAACGCTTTCGTCCTTGTTCTTGTGTTTTGTTTTGTTTTGTTTAGAAGTAACGAATACGGGGTCAGATAAACTTAATAATTTAAATATACATTATATATACTATAATTATGAATATATGATATAGTGAATTTGCGTGTTTAGTACTACGCTAGTTGATGCCATAAACACATCACGTTTTGCTCAAAACGCCAAAGAGTCGTATATTTTCTTGTCGGATATATATATGAATTATGTATTTTTTTTGTGCACTTTCAATATGTCTCTATACAATTGTAATATGTATATTGAAACTATAAAATTAACGTATTTTCGCGTTCGTAGTTTAGATAATTTTCAATTCTATATCTAATAAATAATGTTTATTATTCAATTAGCCTGAGTGAAATATGAAATTATTGTCACAGTAGGCAAATAATTTTTGCGTTTTTTAATTATATTAGGAACAAAAAAACATAGTATTACAAATCGAATCTCATAAATTTAAAGAGTAAAATGAACTGAATGTATTGTATTATTTTGGATTAAAAACACGATAATTTATTTATTTATAATTGCATTTATTTGACAGAACTTGTGGATAAATAAAACGCAAGTTCCTTGTCTCGTTCGCAAGTCCTTAGTGCGAGCGAGACGGATATTATGTTACGTTTCGAGTCATTGTTAAGCGTTCGTTTCGCTTAAATGTTAGAGATATATTAATTTGCTAGTCGATGAATGTATTTTTTTTTTATAAAAAACCTCCAACCCCTTATGAAGACATACTTAAATGGTAAATTAAGATATATTCCATTATTTTTATTTAATATGATGACACACATTTATACATTGTAACACATTATTACATAAGTTTAAATAATTATGCTTGTAAAGACGAGAAAAATCTGTCATGAAAAACTGTATTTTAATGCCATTTTTTACTGATTCACCATGATTATTCCATTTATTATTTCGTTTTAATAAAATTGATTAAGTAAACATTTGATATTTTGAATTAACAGCTCAAATACGATACGCTCAGTTTTTCCCAACTCAAGTAATTCTTGTATAAAATTTGCACAAGAAACTTGTACTAATTCTTGCTCTCTATAATCGTTTCCGTGTCGAAGTTGTTGTGAAATGACAATAATTGATTTTGAAACATAAACCTTCCAAAAAAAATGTAATATCCTAAATTTTTTGGTACAACATTTGGTAATTTTGATAGACGACCATTTTTTAAAGCAAAATAAAAAAGCAACTTGCGTATTATGATATTTTATAGATTTAATAATGTATTGTAAAAAAAAGTCTAATCGAAAAGTTTATTCGACGTATTGTATAATTTTCAATGTTTGGTATTTTTTGGTCCTTCGAACCTTTTAAATTGTTTGTGTCGGGATGAAGTAGGACATTTTAAGCCGTGCAATTCATTGGGCAATTTTTCAATTTGACTTTTTTAACAATAGATTTCATTTATAATTATCCCGTGTATGTATTTTAAACTTGACGATAGGTTACGTCGTGTGCACGTCATTTTTGTACTTTTGGATGTTGTAAACCTAGAGATATTTTAGTGTTAAGGCTCAATATTTGGAAATATTATTATTTTGCATTTTTTTATATTAAACTCTTGCTAAATTGTGCTGTGTTTTATTTTAAAAAAAGTTGAAGCAATTACAAGGAATGCCGTCAGAAGTCAACACTCAAAACAATGAAATGATTTTTTCTCTTTTGATTCACGAACAGACAGACAAACGTGGCGGTCGACTTTGTTTTATAATATCTAAGAATAATTGACGAAATCGAATCGCATGTCCTAGTTACGCGTATAGCGTACTTAGTTATACCTTGCCAGATTGATGTTTATGGATATTGTTTCGTTCCTTAAGGACTAGTAGCTATATGAGCTAGAAATTTCCTTAATAAAAAGGCTTGAAAACAATTTGGTTCTTTGTTGCTAAACTATGCAATATTAGGCACCTATATATTGAAGGAAACAGTGAAAAAATGATTAATAAATGCTCTACTATGGCGGTTCTAGTATGCGACTTATTTTTAATTCATAAAATCAACATCCAATACAATATTATATAAAAAACATGCTATATATTATATGTTACATTATATAGTTTCGTTATCTAACATAAGTGCACTGAATTTGACATAATCACAATGATTATTAAAAATCGGACAGAGTAAACTTAAAGGGCGTGTATCCTGTTACCTTAGCAATTAAAAATATGTGTTTGCTTCCAGAAGTTTTGGCGGGATTTTTAAATGTCATGTAGGGATTTTACGTTTTATTCATAATCTTTTGTTATTTAACTCTATATTGGTGGTGTTTTACGTAATATAGTTTGGTTATTCTGAACAAGTAAAGTGTATTTGAAATAATGCCACGGAGCATGAAGTCTGAGATGACACAAAAACTCCCTGGAAAGTTCTAACAAGAGACTCAAGTACTCAACAACTCAATAATCTACTTTCTAATTAACTACTATCTAACTCTTAGTAACATCGCAAAATAAGAATCTAAGTAATCATTTGCCGGCAAATTCGAAGCAGTTTTGAGGGAGATGTTTATAATTTGTTATTTCCAATACTTTATCCTTTGCTTTGCTACAGTATTTTGGTAATAGTCAAGGCTAAATTAAAACCAAATTTGTATAGGTATAACCCTAACGTAACTGGAGCTGAAATTATTGTTACGAACGTATTAATGAAATGCCTTTTGGGTTAGAAGAAATATACTCTGGACTCGTACAGACAGAAGAATACATTTACTGTGAGACGATGACACTGTAGTCGGACTTTATCTAATCTATCTATCTATCTACCTAATATCTTTAAATGAGCAATTCTTGTATATTTTTATATTTGTATATATTCAAGATCTCGGAAACGACGTCATCTATTTCCGTGAAACTTAATGTATAGGTAGTTTCGAAAACGATAAATCGATCTAGCTAGATTTTATTCATAGAAATATTTTATCTTAGTTTTCAGGAAATGAAAAAAATATAGCAAGAATATACTCGTAAAGGTAAATTTCGCCGCCGCCGTCGAAACAAAAATATCTCAGATGGAAATCGGCTGTTTCGAAGATCCGTGTAACCCCAGTTTGAATCCGAGTGGCAGCAAAAGATATATTTTTTTTTTGTTAAAAAACGCGGAGAACTCAGGCTCGGACTTATTTTTTTTCTCGAACTGACTACGCTATTAACTTAGCAAGGTCTCAATAGCTTCACCGGACACTAAGCCAATTTTATTTGACAACTAGCTCAACGCTCAGGCTCGGACGTACCGCGACGTGCTTCATATACCCTTCAATACGGGAGGGTGGAGAACTCTGCGAGGTTGACGTCATTCTTCAAACGATTCGACAAAGCCGAAACGGGCTGTATTTGGTTCCCACGGTCGATGACTGATACTATATAATGGATTAACATGCAAACAATAATTAACAATACAAAAAAACAACAATATTATTTTTGATACACAAATATCCAGTTGTGGTATTTAACTCGTATGCAAAATAGGATTTGTACGGTTACGGTTTCGTGTTATTTATTTATATAAAAAATGGGCCCTTGAAAGTAATATTTACATACAATAAAAATTACGACTCACTACGTTGATGTATCATCGCGATTTTGATATACTGTGAAAAACCCTGCTAAATAGTTTTCAATCAACTTTGTTTTTATCGCGTTAATTGTCAAGGGCAAATCAATTAATTTATTTTAAGATATCACGCGAAAACAAATGAATTGGCTCCTTTCTGTCGGTGCTGTTGAAGCGTAATCAAGAATAATTTTTAAAATGTCTGTCTTTTTTTTATCTGTATGAGTTGATGACGTTATTTTTTTCTTTTAGTTGGCAACGTGGCTTAGAATGTATGCCGACTCTGAAGTAAAGTTTTCAGAAGACACATACTACCGTACACAGAAAGAGGACATATCTACTGTTCTTTGCAATATTAAATTGTATATATAGTCGTAATTAGATAAAGAATGTGTGTTATTTTAATTTTTATCTAAAAGTTAATTAATGGTGTTTTTAATAGCTTTTGAACTTAAATTGCAATTTCCTACTAAAGGGCCGGGCTACAAACATTTCAACTGTAATTGAATACTAAAGTGGATGCTACTTTGCACTTACGTCTGGAACTGATTGACCACTACTACGTCAACTACAACAAAAAGAAAATCAATTAATTAATAAATATATAATTTGTATATATTAATTATGTTTTGTATGATTAGATTCGTAAATTATTTATTATTTATATTTCAATTTGCAATAATAGTTATGTTATTTATCGTTAAAGTTGCTAAAATCTATCCTTAATACTATAAATACGATTCTGAGTTTGTTTCTTTCTTACAATTTCACGCATTAAGGATGTTAAGAGTCCAAAACAGGACAAAGGTTTCCTTTCATTAAAAAATGTTCTGATTGCAAGGGGCAGGTTTAATATGAATTAATGAGTGTGAAGTCGTGAATATAAACTAGTCATTTATAATGAATATTGATAATGCTGGCTTGTGACGTAGACTGAGAAAGATTATCAGCTATCAATCTTTACAAAATACACTCAAACCTTACATTATACTACGGTAAAAGTACTTATATATCTTTATTGTAAATATTTGATACAATGACGTTTTGTTTCAGTAGGCAAAAGAACAGACGGGTCACCTGATGGTCCGTAATCACCGTTGCCCATTGACACCTGCGACACGAGGGGCATCAAAGATGCGTTGGCAGAAGACGAGGAGAATGCTTCTGTTTTCATTAATATACTAGCTAGACTAGACGTTGTCCTGCCATCAATACAATATTCTAAGAGTTAACCGCAACGCCACCTAGCGGGCCCAGTTGTGAATCGAAACCATTCTTGAATCCATCTGAACACAAAAAAATTCAACAAAACTTGTCCAGACGTTTAGGAGTTCAATCACACACACGAATAGAGGAATTACATATTTGATGATTAATCGTTTACTGTAAGTTTAACCAATAAGACAATTTATACTAATATTATAAGAGGTAAAGTTTGTGACGTTGTCGTGGGTAATCTCAGGAACTACTCGAATCCAATTTGAAAATATCTCTTATATAGCTCATTTATCGAGAAAGGTTATAGGGAAATAAGGGAAGACCAACAGGAGTGCAGGACCACAGCCGGGGAGAAAACGCATTGCCAGTCGGCAGCTCCTGCTCCTCGGCCTATAGGTGAGTGAAGGCACCATGGGGTTTTAGTCCGTGCAAGTCGGACATAACCCATATACAGCTGCCCGGTTAGGGTGGGTATCCTTACGGATTTCCCCATGTAAAATAAGGAGTGGAGTACCAATGAAAAGTGTTTCAAAATCGAGATTTTTTTCTCTTGAGAGCATCCGCTGCGAACGACGAGGTCGCGGTCTGAAGCTAGTTAATAATATTCTTAATGTTTTAGAACTTATTTCGTTTTTGATCTTAAGTCGCTGTTATAGATTCGTATGGAACATTCTAGAGACAAAATAACCTCTATATTTGTACTAATTTCTTTGTCTATTTGAATTTATACTGACATAGATTATTAACTTCGACTCTAATGTTAGTAAACACAAGTATATTATCTGTGTTGTCTTTACCGCAATTGATTAGACCGTTTATAATCGAGATTCAAGTTCAGGGTGGGTCGTCGGGCCAATGAAGGTGGCCTTGTCGACAGTCATTCTGTTTGTTCTATTATTCAACTAGGTATGTTCCGTTACATTAAATAGAATTAGGTCTTATCCTAATTGAGTTTTATTAAGTATTTTGTGTCATCTTTCTTTAACTGTTTATGTACTTATTAGCGGTCCCGGCAGACGTTGTTTTAACTTGATAATAAAAAAGAATTTTAAAACTCGACTGCAGCAATACCTACCGGTTTCAATTGTGAATCTAAACCATTCTAGGGTGCACGTTGCTTGTCACCGGTGTAGTGAAATAAAATACTAAAGGTGCTCTATTGACTGCCCTTTTATGGTAGTACAACATATGTGTAGTCCGCGTCAAACTTTATGACCGTTCTGAACATAGACGCGTAGCGCACAAATTTATATATAAATACGTAATATACTATATGTATAACATCGAAAAAACTTAAGGGTAAATAAATGTAAATAGATTCATATAATTGTATATTTGAACTTTGTTTTGTATTTAGTGCGAGGGTTTACATTTTAGGTCCATGCATACCAGTCTTTTAGACGTCTTATTAATGGCGGTCTTACATACTAAGGGCTGTTACAAATAAATTGTAGTAAAATCAAGAAAACCGGAACGCTACCTTTATATATATATATATATATATATATACATATATATATATATATATATATATATATCAGGGGAGCTATTATTGATCAGCGTACCGTGTTATTGACTATATCGGGGGAGTTACTAATGACCTCAAACGCCATTGCTTGGAAGTATCGGCTGTTCATGTATCTTAATGCCATAAGGCGACCGACAACTACATACTGGGCATCCTCGCTCAGACAGCGAGAACAAATAACTCAGTAGTGCATTGTACTTCTATAATATATTAAAAATATTATAGGCCTCAGGCAAAACATTTCTTTTAATCCAGTTTTTAATTATTTGTCATTTTGTCAATAGTTTATAAACAAACCAATCAAAATATTAAAAAAAAAAATTGAAGAATAACAAAAATCATAAAATAGAATTAATTATGTATTTAAGGGCGCGCGATCGTGCTGCCATCTGGTTTCAATGTAAGCAAGTAACATATTAAATCAAAACTAGTTTAAGTATAAATTGAACATCTTATGTAATGTTCAAAGGGTTTCTGTACAGAAACACATGAGCATAATGGCGGGCATATCTAGTTGACAATATATTGTGTTCTGAATAACACATGATGGTTTTCTTTTCCACTGATTCTAACTCCGCGTAAAAGAATAGAAAAATTATGCGGCAATCAACTTCCACTCTGTAGTGGTCGGTCACAAATTGATTCCATTCATCACGGAATAGTTATATTTTCATTCTGGCGAGATTTTACGATATATTCAGAATCTTGGAAACATTATATTTTAGTACCTGGGCGACCGAGCCAGCTCAGTTCTTTAAAAAACTTTTTTAAATTAAACTGTTAGGTTTGCCTCACAAAATTAGCATTTCTTCACAAAAAATAAAAAAGATATCTCTATTATAATTATATTAATAGAATTATTTATTTTTTAAAATAAATTGTTAAGTTTGCCTTACAAAATTATCATTTTTTACAAAAAAAAAAGAATTATATATACTCGGCTTCGAACTGTGATTTCACTGATTTTCAAAGCAACCAATCTCCATCTGTGAGCTATTTTTGTTTTGACAGCGGCGGCAAAATTTACCTTCATATTGTAGGTTTCTTTTTTCAAAGTTAAAGTTTTCTATGAATAAAATCAACCAAGATCGATTTATGGTTCCTTAACCTACCTACATACTAAGTTTCACGGAATTAGATGACGCCGTTTCTGACATCCTGAATATATACAAATATACAATAATATACAATAATTGCTCGTTTAAAAGGTATTAATATATACATACATATACATATATATATATAGATTAGATAGATAAATAGTCCTCTAACAACTATTACTTTTTTTAACTAGTACTTTTTGAGGCTAACATCTAAATTTCTGTATTTGCTCATCTGTGGGAATTTATATGTTGGTCTTACACGTATTTAATATAATAAATACCTTATGTAGAATTTATTTTTTATTTAGAAGTAGATTCGCCGCAATTTATAGGTGGTAGAGCCACGCTGTAGCTATTAGTGGTTTCAGCATGAACGGGTCGGCTCACCCAGGGTAGTAGCACCTGACCCACGCAAATACCGACGTGAAGTAACAGTGCTTTTCGTTCGGTCAGTGAGAACACGGAGGCTCACCTCCCCTCCCTCCTTTTCCCCTAAACACAAACTGGCAGATCCGGATTTTCGACTCCTCTCGTATTGTTAGTGTTTATGGACGGTGGTGGTCACTTAACATCAGGTGACCCACCTGTTTGTTTGCTTGCTATGACATAAAAAAAGATTGTGTATAGGGATTAGTTGTATTATAAACACTAAATTTTGTGAAGATGCGTAATATTTGTTACTCTTTCACGCAAAAACTTCTAGATATATTTTAATTTTTTTTTTCTCGAACAGACTACGCTATTGACCTTATTTAGGGCGTTCACAACTTCACCGGACTACTATATTTTAATGAAACTCTTTAGAAATATAGCTTAAAGATTAATATAACAAATAGGCCATGAAAATTGGCCATAATTTAAGAATAAATGACAAGTAAATTTGGAAAACAATTATCATTTGACAGCTACTTACAATGGTGTAATAACTTAAAAGCTGGCTATTTAGGCATACGAGATATTAATGAAGATAATGCATTGCATCAATATTTGTACAGATTAAACGTAGACGAAGTCACAGGCTTCTGCTAATCTAATATATTGCCCTGGTACTTATCGAACTATTATGTGTAATTACTGTGTCCGTGATTCCGCTCCCGTAAAATAGAAAGAAATCAATTAATATCTAATATTCTAAGTAAAATATTGCAACAGAATGCGTTTGTAGCCATTATGTGTCAACTTCATCGGTGTTATTACAAAAAAGTTAAATACTTGGTTTAAAAAGCTTTCGTTAGAAGTTCACCGCGCTCGCCCAGAGTAAGATCGCGTTATCCTTTTTTCGCAAGTGTAACCTAACCTAACCAAAGCGAGACAAAAGAGCAAGACGGCGACCATTCACCGAGAGATCTTTTTAAAGCAAGCGTTCAAAACGTGTTTAACTTTTTTGTAATAACACCGCATTTGTTTAACTTAGTAATTTCTTTCACACATTGCTTACCTATCCTTGCGGGCGGTTTCGCTCACGTTATTTGACGTATCACTTGGTAACAGTACTTTTTGTGACGGAAAAGTATCCTAAATCTCTGAAAAGTGATGCATTTGCATGAAAACTTTCATAATGTTCAGTTTAGTACTTCAAGTTTGAAAGAATCAAACCCACATTCGTATTTATAATTATAATAGTAGTATGTAACAAAACAGTTACTAAAACTTGATTTAATTCTTTTGCTTTAAATTAGTTATGTAGTTTTTAAGTTATAACACATATTGTATAAAGGACAAAGAGAGAAAAATTTCAGTTTATTATTATAAGGATAAACATATAATAAACATTAAGTTTCTTTGAAGGCAACTAGTAAATAAAAGTCAATGCTAAGCACTAAACAGACATAACCGCAAGCGATTAACAAAGACGAGTCGCGATGAAAAATGCAAAAACTTGTAATTGGGGCGAGCACATGAAAAAGACAATTTAAATGGTCTACCGAGGGACTGAGACTGTGTTTGTTTGTGAGTTTGTAACATAAAGACTGAGAATTTTGGAAGTACTTAAGTTTTTGTCATTATATTTCTACGCAACAACAAAAAAAATTGTTTCAAAGATTTTTTTAAGCATGTATTACTAAGAGGTGATACATTTATATTATGGTTTAATAATACTAAGAATAATGGTGAAAAGGAGACGTTCTAATATAGTGTATTGTCTGTTTTGTTTTGTACCGTACCGACCTTTATTGACGATCACCTTCATTATTCGCATTCTTTTCCTTTCAATCTGTTTACATGTTATTGTCCTGAATGGTTTTCAAGGTTTTACCAGAGTAATGGCGCGAGCGCGTATGGTGATTAGCCTCTTAATAATAATCTCAAGGGTGCCAAAGTGGGCGAAGCTGGGCTTGTGGTATTGCCTTGTTTGCAACAACGCGAATCTTTCTAAGCGACATGTGTAGTAGCATGTGGGCCTCACGAAGTCAAAAATCACATTTCTGGCTATGAATCACTTACTATTGTAAGTACTTAAAATCGTTACCTTGGATATCATTTCACCATTGATATTACCGTTCTATAAATAAAATCTCAGTATCCGCTATCATATTATATAATCATTGTTCCTTTTTAATGACAAAATTAAATGTCGAAATTCCATTATAATATATCTATAAATTTAAAACAGTAAAAGTTTTGACCGAAATTAAGGTCGCAGTCATTTATAACGTGACCGCGCAATGTTGAGTAAAGCAAGCGTTATTACTTTTCGTTGAAAAGAGATGTGACCGCGTTATAACAATTATAGTGTATTTGATGATTCCAGATTAGAACCATCTGCGAAAAAATTCGCATCGAATAGTCATAATTCTATGCCAATACGATTAGTAGTTTGAGATTCGAAGTGACCGTTTTTCATTTTTATAGGCTATATCTTTGTAATCTTTATAGCCCGGAATAAAGTGAAAATTGATAAGTTATTTGTTTATTGTGAATGAAACATCCGAGGTCAATATAACAGAGTAGGCCACATACTTTTAATTCAATCGTCTTTTAAATTGTTTCGTTTAATAATACTGTATCGCGTGACTTCCTCCATTAATATATAGAAACGATATATTTGAGTGCCTCCTACGGTTCCACCCACATTTGTATCGTATGTAGTTACTTTAAAAATGGGTTAATTTTGACGTAAAACCATGGAATTTGGTGAAGCTGTAAATGCATGCCAGGCTAATAGCGTCAGTTCGAAAAAAAAAACATTGTTTGTCTGTAAAGTCGGTTTACGAATGATAATTTTACGTAGTAACGACTCGGATGCGTAAACCGATGGAGTGGAAGAGAGATAGATGCGTCACAAACCGAACGCTTAGGCCGACCGTGCTTCTCTATCGCTTGCTCCGCGCTCACGCTTGCACGCTCGGCTCAGGCGGAACGTTTGAGTCATGATTTTTCGTGCGTGCAGCCGGCGTTCATCTATTTACAGAACGTTATCCCGTTAAAGACGTACAACCTTCTTTAAACGCATTAAAGAATAAACGAAAGTGAACCAACAACCTTGAGCCGATGACACTGAATCGTGTATCCTCAACTCCAGTATTAGAGCTCATTATATTTTGTTTATATGTATTTTGGTGTACAGTGGTATTAATACAGTTATTAATATCGTGCTCAGTAGCACGAGCTTAAGTATCTCTCCAATTTACGAAGTTTTAGCAGTTTCAAAAGCCTAGAAACCAATATTATTTTTTCTCTCGTTTTATAATGATACAAATAGGAAATAAATAAGTAAATACGACTTGTATGCCAGCCGATAATAGTGGCTCACAATAAAATATTGACAACGCCTAATATTTATTATTATTCTGCCAACAAAAGAAATAATTCCTCATTGAAAAACATTCCACAACTTCAGGTCATCTGATTGTTTAGTTGCACGCACAAACCGTGTCGCTGCCTTTATTCGTACCCACTATCCGTGTTAATGGGATTATATTTAGATATGAACGTATACAACGTTCGTATGAAATGTTATATTTCATTATTCATACGGTTCCTCTTGAAGTGTATAAATTTAATTTGAAATAAGTTTTACCTGTGGGATTTAACACATTCGTAGTGCTTACAGTATGTAGTTTACTGAAGTTGTTTTATTAAAAACGTTCTGGTTTTTTTAGTGTTAACTAATCTTCTAGATTATTACTGCAATTATCAAGTAATAATACCTAGGCTACCGAGCGAAACTCGGTTTTTTCAAAAACATTATTAAATTAAAATAAAGTGTTAGGTTTGCCTCACAAAATTAGTGATTTTTCTTAATCAAAATATATATATATATACATGTCGTCTGCTGTCACTCGGATTCGAACTGGGGTTACACGGATTTTAGAAGTAACCGATTTCCATCTGAGCTATTTTTGTTTTGACAGCGGCTACGAAATTTACCTTTATATTCTTACTATATTTTTTCATTCCCTGAAAACTCTGTTGAAAAAAGTTTTCTATGAATAAAATCTAGCTAGATCGATTTATCGTTTTCGAAACTACCTATATACTAAGTTTCACGGAAATAGATGATGTCGTTTCCGAGATCTTCAATATATACAAATATAAAAATATACAAGATTTGCTCGTTTAAAGGTATTAGATATATAATATTACAAGTTTTTTGTGATAATTTAAAGGTATTTTTAACAAGATGATAGCCTCCTTGTTAGAACTTTCTAGGGAGTTTTTGTGACATCTCAGAGTTTATGATCTGTAATATTCTCGTCCACTTGTGCACAATAACCGACCTGTATTACGTAAAATGTCACCAATTTTACAAAATATAGAATCAAATAACATAAGATTATGAATAAAATATAATAGTCACTATATGATAGACAAATATCTCTCGTGAGTTTTTACATACAAAAAATAATGGGATGCGACATAGTTGTATAGTAATAGTGACATATCGATAAATAGATGATGCCAACTAAAAAATATCGATTTTATATCGATATAATAAAACTGATAATACGATAATATTCATACAGGTAAATAATAAAAACTGAAAACTATGTCAAAGTTAAAATTTGGTCTTTTACTTTTTAATTATACAAGGTTCTTACCCCACCTTTAATACAAAACAACCAGATACTTCTATATATCGTCTAATCAAAGGTCTTATTTGCTACAGGATAGTGAGTGAGCTAGTTACCAATATCAGAATAGGTTACAGGGAAAGAGAGTGGCTAAATTTTTGTTTTTGAATCTAGTCTTGAACTCACCTGAATACTCACAAAAAAACTCATCAAAACGAGTTCAGCCTTTTAGGAGGAGTTCAGTCACGGAAGAATTATATGTGTAAAGACAAGCTGATACTCGCCACTTTGTCTACGTCATTTATTACCTTTAATGTATGTATGTATACCGAGGAAAAAACCTAAACACCACACTGCTTGGCTTAAGTCTCTACAGAATGAAAATACATCGCTGCTTGTACTTAGAAAAATCATAGTTTCTTATATGGTTCTTATGTCTTATGTGGTTCTTAGGAATTGTGTCTAAAAATGCTTTTAAAGTCCTACAGAGGTTATGGAAAGGTTAACATTGTATTGGGGGGGTCTTTATAAATTTGTTTCGCTAATCTTTCAGTCCGTTAGTTGTATCCGCCGCATAATACGAACCCGTACCGAACGCTGCGCATTATTATAGACGTACGCGACATATTTTAATCGACCCTCCTGATGAAATAACGGCAGTGAACGATCAGTACCAGCCTGTATCTCCAAACAGAGCGTGCTCACGCCCACGCCCGCGTAACCACAGATCACGCCGCCGTGGTCTCGAGGTAAATTTCGCTCCCGCACACCAGATTAGGTACCCATCGGCAGGCTCAAGTCTAGGTTCAATCCCTCGGCAGGGAGCCCTTGAGTGCGTTGCTTGCGCGATGCAGTGACACAAAAATTTACATCACTGCTACAACACTACACGATCACCCCCACACACGTGCACGCTTACACATGGAAGTGGAAGGGTTTTATTTTTTTCCCTTATCAAACTGAAAAAACTCTAATTTTCCGATAAAAAATATATGGAGGGGTTGTTGAGGCGTGTATGCTTGGTACACATATGCGTCTCAACAACTCAAACATATATGAATAGTTAGCTAGGTTAGCTAAGGTAGGTCGCGAGTTTGCATGTAACAGGCAACAGCCAAGCCGATGTGTGCCGTGCACCCTTGAGCTAGTTACCCAAATAAAATCGGCTGAGTGCCTTAAACGCTCGCCTTAGTGGTTCGGTGAAGCTGTTAAGACCTAGCCAGGTCAATAGCGTAGTCGGCACGATGAAGTCTATAGAGATCTCGTGCCGCCCCAACCATAGCGGAAGACGTACATCGTGGGGTTTTAGTCTGTGCGAGTCGGACATAACCCACCCTCTCCCCGGGAGGGTGGGTATCCATAAGGGATTTCCCCACGTAAAAGAAAAAAAAAGGTCAATAGCGTACTAAAGATCGAAAAAAAAATCCCTAATCTCTAGATTGTGAGAATCAAGTTTAATGGTACATTAATCTAACTGAGTTGCCCTATGCGGCTGGCATAGACTTCAAGGATGTAGTCATGCCTCGTTAAAATATAGAGAAAAAAAAACTTTATCTAAAAACACTAACCTAAAACAAATTAAATCAAAGTGGAAATTTAATGTAGATAAAGTTTATTTTTTTTCTGTGTGTTAATTAATGAAGTTAGGCAGAAGATAGTGCAAAATAAAAACTTTAAAATGATTGAATTGTCGCTGCCGCTGGCTCTACACGAATAGTGAATGCGAGCGGAGATGAGTGGCACAGTGACAGCCGAGGAGATACTGGAAAGACATTCATCACCAATATGTAGGTTAGTTTTATTTTAATTGGACCCGGTAGGTGATGCTGTGAACGAGTTCTAGGCTCATCTAAAAGATTTCTGACATACCAGCTGGGTATATGTTTGAGTGTGTTCCTGGATAATTTGAATTCACAATTGGAAACAGCAGATGTAGCTGCAATCGGGTTTTAGGTTTTTTAAGATTTTTTACATTTTACAACTGAAACCGGTAGTAACCTATTTGATGCAGACGAAGTTGCACGGGTCAACTACTTATATATAATAATAAATTTAGGTCTTAGTGTCTAGGAATGAGTAATAAAATATATTTCAATTATTATTTGAAACGCTAGTCTGTCTGTCTGTTGCTAAAGTACTGCGTTCATGATAAAACCATTTTAAGAAAATCATAAAGCATATCCTCGAGTCACATTTGTTTTTGAGTCTTTCGAGTCTTTGTTTCATTAAAATAGGTTAACCTTATCAAAAGTTATTGTATTTTTAATGACGTCGCGACTTAAGTACGAGATAAAAGTAGATAGTATTTAGACAATACATTTAGATGACTTTATTGGTCACTGTTTTGTCACTTTCTCATTGGTCACTGTGTTCCAAGCAAACTAAATCGCGGTTCAGTTAGTTAAATATAAAACAGTGAATTGTGTTTAAAACATGCTAAATAAAAATATGTTATAATTTCAGCGCTCGATGTAAGGGTCCTCATTCTCACAAACAGAGAGAGAAAGATAAAATTACACGAAGAGGTATAATGATTTTTCCTCACGTGATCATTTTCACAATTGACTACAACCGCAAGCAGCGTTAAGTGATTTCGTCCAAAAAAAATCAAGGTGCAAAAAAGACCCGTTCAAATATTAATTTTCGTCATATTTTAAAAACAGAATCCCTTAAAAGGATTGCGGTCCTTTACGGCTCAATGGTTTTATATTAAGAGCAGTATGAGGTAATATAACGTGGCCGCTGTCCGCTGTAAACACATTGTTGAGTGCGTTGTGAACGGACGCGTACACTTGGCCTTGTATTTCTTTTATAAAATCAATAAATACTATGTAAATAATAATTCTTCTTTAATAAAGTGAGTTGAAATGGATTTTAAAAGATTATTGTAAAGGTCAGTATTGTTAAGTAAAATGTTTATAAGTAGTATTAATTTTTGTTTTGGCAACCTATCTTCTAGTAGGCGGTATTAATTTTATCTAGTACTAGCTTCTGCCCGCAACGTTAACTTTAACTCGTGACTTTGTTTACCAAGTAGTCCAGTGAAGCTGTTAAGACCTTGCTAGGTCAATAGCGTAGTCAGTTCGAGAAAAAAAAAAAACAAAAAAAATCGTTTACCAAGTAGGTGATATTTAGATATTTTCACATAATACGTTAACCTCGATTTTGAAACATACTTCATTGGTGCTCCGCTCCTATTGATCTTAGCGTGATGATATTTAACCCATAGCCTTCCTCAATAAATGAGCTATACAACACTGAAAGATTTTTTCAAATCAGACCAGGGGGCCTAACCAAGTTGCTTATCGACAATCGCTAACGCTAATAGAAAACGGAAAAATGTATGGAGATGACATATCTGAGCGTTAGTTTATCACGTGATATAGCGCTCAGATATGTCATCTCCATACATTTTTCCGTTTTCTATTAGCGTTAGCGATTGTCGATAAGCAACTTGGTTAGGCCCCCAGTAGTTCCTGAGATAAGCGCGTTCAAGCAAATAAATTCTTCAGCTTTATATTGTTAGTTTAGACTGGTGTTCGGATCTCGCGTTGCTGAATGTCTTTCGGTTAAGGAATCAACGTTATCAGACCATTGTACGGCGGCAAGGGTTCTTCCAAGTTTGTCTCGGTAGCTACTATATTCAATTTGAAAATCTATCGTCACTTCTTGGCGTGTTTCTGGAGCTGCCCTTGAAAGCCAGTCTCCTCTAGTTTTACCGTGAAACTATGACATGAGAGTGAAACGGTGTTGAAACGCTAAAATGTAATAAAAAATATATTGAAATTCCCTTAACAGGCTTCGTAGTGCAACGTTTACATTGTAGTCTTTCCAATTTGTTTCAATTCGCGCCAAAACTAGATTTCATGTGATGTTCGCGCCTATTTCGTTATTTATTTAAATGTGTAACTCAAATTTGGTGTGTTCAAATACAAACAAAAAAACAAATACTAATATCATTTTTATGTTTAGGTTTGACGAGAATTTAATATATGATATTTAATTGTTAAAGACGCGCTAATCTCAAAAAATACTGGTCCGATTTGAGAAATTCTTCCAGCGTTAGATAGCTTATTTATTAAGGAAAGCATGCTATATATGTATCATCACTTAAAGAAAAATAGGAGAAAACACCAACAAAGTAACTATTTCACGCGGACGAAGTCGCGGGCAGAAGTTGATCTATACTAATATTATAAAGAGGTAAAGTTTATGACGTTGTAGTTGGTAATCTCGGTAACTGCTGCTCCAATTTCAGTATTATATAGCTCATTTATCGAGGAAGGTTATAGGCTATATATCATCACGCTAAGACCAAAGCTTCCGCTGCGTGTTAGCGTTAGCCCAAAGTAACTATTACTACGCAGATGAAGTCTCGGACAGTAGTTAGCTAGTAGGAGATAAGCAGATGTGCCAGAATTTAGCGGAATTACATATTTGTATGTATGTATGTACACTACGTGTCTACGTGTTTTATTTTGATTAACTATGTTGTTTTTATCCCCTATAACCCTTGCATAGATTACTTCCGCTAAATTCTGGCATATCTACTTATGTCCTACTAACCGCTGCCCGCGTTTTCATCTGCCTAGTAATAGTTAATTTGGGCTAACGCTAACACGCAGCGGAAGCTCTCAAGAGGAAAAAATCCCGATTTTGAAACATTTTTCATTGTTGCTCTGCTCCTATTGGTCTTAGCGTGATGATATATAGCCTATAACCGATAGATTATCTATATAACACTGAAATTTCAGCAGTAGTTCCCAAGATTACCCCCTACAACGTCACAAACTCACAAACTTTACCTCTTTATAATATTAGTATAGATTAGCTTCTGCCCGCGACTTCGTCCGCGTGGAATAGTTACTTTGTTGGTGCTTTCTCCTATTGGTCTTTGCATGATGATATATAACACGACTTCCTTGATAAATAAGCTATCTACCGCTGGAAGAATTTTTCAAATCGGACCAGTAATTCCTGAGTTTAGCGCGTTAAAGCAAACACACTCTTCAGCTTTATAATATTAGTATAGATCTAGTGAGCGGTACAAACAAACTCGGATTTATAAAATTAGTAAGGATATATATCGATGGAGAAAAACACGCAATTTCTTACTAAAGCGATAAAACACGAAACAATTATTTTTAAATATTTAATGAGTGAACGTCATTGAAGATATCGATTTAACGTTGGAATGGAACAGCGCAGTCAGGCTCAAGCCTTCACCCGGTTTCTACTATTTGCTTTACGTCCGTGGAATTTCCATTTTACCGCCCAAAACTTTCCATCAGTGACGTCCCCAGTCGTAGGGAGCGTGTTCAATCAAAGTTTTTATATGAAAGTTGGTAGTTTTTTTTTCGGAATAGAACGCAAATTGTACCCTTTGCTCGTCGAGCTGTCTGTCAGTCAGAGAGATTACCGGAACTAATGGTTTGTGGTTTTTTGAATTGAACGAGAATGTTTTCGGGAAGAAATAGTTTTCTGTCGTTCGCGTGTGGGCTGAGGTTTTTGTGCAACGCAGCGGTAACCTAAGCATATAATTTTCGACAAGGATATGTTGAATACTGAAGCTTTTATATTAATATTGTATTACTGAAATATTTGTTTGCTTGAATGCGCTAACCGCAAGAATTACTGGTCCGATCAGAAAAAATATTTTAACCTAAGATAGTTCATTTATTAAGGAAGTCTTGCTAAGAATGGAATCATCACGCTAAGAGTAATAGGAGCGGAGCAACAAGGAAGAATGTTTTAATTTGAATGTTAGTCCAAAATAACTATTCCACGCGAATGAAGTTGCGGGCCGAAGCTAGTTTTGGATAAATGTATAGGTTTTAGAAGATCACTAAGGTCGTCAAATAGTCATGATTGGGCTGTCATTTAATTTTTCTTTAAGTTTCAATGTTTTTTTTTTTCAAAGAGTGAGACGTAAGGTTGGTGAAAGGTGAAAAATTTAAATCTATGTTTTAAGGACTGTTTCTATTTTTAAAATTAATTATTCCATAATATAATTGATCAATATTATTAATAGTGTAAGTTGTATCGATGTTATAAAGCAATTAGGGTTTTTAAAGGGTTTTCAGTTTAGTATGCTCCTTCTTGAATTGTTATTATATTATTCATTGAACTGTTGATTGTTGCATTATCCACAATTGTAAATAAATAAATAGCTAGTGAAGTCGTTGCGGGCTAGAGGAGCTTTAAAAAAAAGAGATTTCAATTCGGAACGACGTTTATTCGGTACAAAAACTGACTTTGAACTTAACTAGCTACTAAACAAAAGAAAATAAGGAAAATCGTTAGAAAAACAAAAGAAGAAAATGTATTAAACTGTTTCTCTACGCCTATTTACAGAAGACAAACTACTTTTATTAAGCCCGTGTGCATTAAAGTCAGTTATTGAATTTAGATTCTATTTGTTTATCGTAATAAATTTCACCTATTCTAATATTATAAAGAGGTAAAGTTTGTGAGTTTGTGACGTTGTAGGGGATAATCTCAGGAACTACTGGTCTGATTTAAAAAAATCTTTCAATGTTATATAGCTCATTTATCGAGAATAGTTATACACTATAGATTATCACGCTTAGAACGATAGGAGTGGAGCACCAATGAAAAATGTTTAAAAATCGGGGTTTTTTTTCTTCTTGAGAGCTTCCGCTGCATGTTAGCGTTAGCCCAAAGTAACTATTCCACGCGAATGAAGTCACCCGATTAGGCCTCCCACGGCAGCGGCACAAACCTAAGTTCGATCCCTCGGTAGGGAGCCCTTGAGTGCGTTGCTTGCGCGATACGGTGACACACAAATGTACATCACCGCTACAATACTACACGATCACCACCACACACGTGCACGCCTTCACGCTTATACATGAAAGTGGAAGGGTTTACTTTTTTTTCCCCTTATCGAACTGAAAAACTCTCAATTTTCCAATAATAAATATATGGAGGAGTTGTCGAGGCGTGTATGCTTGGTACACATATACGTTTCAACAACTCATACATATATGAATAGTTAGCTAGGTTAGCTAAGATAGGTCGCGATTTTGCATGCAACAGACAACAGCCAAGCCAAGGTGTGCCGTGCACCCTTGAGCTGGTTGCCAAAATAAAATCGGCTGAGTGCCTTAAGCGCTGGCCTTAGTAGTCCGGTGAAGCTGTTAAGACCTTGCTGGGTCAATAGCGTAGTCATTTCGAAAAAAAAAAGCGAACGATGTCGCGGGCAGAAGCTAGTATTTAATAAAATGATATATAAAGAATTCCAATGTATAATTTAACTCTCATATTAAACGAATAAAAATAAACAAATAAAAACCAACTCTATTAGACATATTCTCGATTTAAATGGAGTATAAAAAATATACAGAATTTTAAAGTGTTTGCAGTTTGTCCGGGCTAACTTTTGAATAGGCTGTATTGATTTTTTTTTTATGTCATGCAGAAAGCAAACGAACATGCGGGTCACCTGTTGTTAAGCGATCACCGCCGTCCATAGACACTAGCAACCACAGAGGAGTCGCAAGTGCGTTGCCAGCCTGTGTTTGGGGGAATGGAGAGAAAGGGTGAGGGGAAGGAAAAGGAGAGGGGAAGGGAGAGGAGGGGAGGGGACGTGGGTCTCCGGTCTTTAATGAGATTGTTATTTATAGAATATTATCAAGGCTCCATCATCTATTATCAAGCTTGTATAAGAGCTAAACTGGTAAAATTACAATGAATAAACAAAAGTCAGCCCACATTAATGTATTATGTACGTACGGGGTGTAAGGGGTGTCGAATAACACCTTAAGACATGAGACACCCAAGCCAACCTCACCTGCACGTGGTGCACCCTGCTGATCAACGAACGAGGCAATGGCGATAGCGGGGTGGTAGGGTTTTACAGCCCGACTGGGTCGCAACCACCATGCATATGGCAAAAAAGCCCGTCATAGTGACTCGCTTTTGCGCGTCGCGTTTCGGGATCAGCCTGTGCATATCCAGTACCGGGCGACCTTCGTCATTATGGCCGGCATGACAGCGGCGACCGGCGATGGATAATCTGTCTCTCGGTGGTTGCCGATGTTTTTGGATTGTACTATGATTAACATCAGGCTTAGTGCAGTCACTTTGTCGTGCTTCTATAAAAAAAAAATGTAGGTGGTAGAGCCACGCTGAAGCTCGTACTGGTTTCACTATGAATGGGTCGGCTCACCCGGGGTAGTACCACCCTCTCACAGAAAACTGACGTGAAGCAACAGTGCCTGCATTGTTGCGTTTCGTTCGGTTAGTGAGAGTGCCGGAGGCCTACCTCCCTTTCCCTTGTCCCTCCCACCTCCATACCCCCTTTCCCCAATGACAAGCTGGCAATACACTTGCGACTCCTCTGGTGTTGCAAGTGTCTATGGACGGTGGTGATCACTTAATATAAGGTGACCCGTCTGTTCGTTTGCCTGTTATGACAGAAAAAAACAACTCAGCTTAAATACATAATTATCATGTAAAAAAAATTGTTATGTTGTTATAAAAATAATTTACAAAATATTTTTAATTCATTGTTAGCATTTCAATGACCTTTTTTTTGTTACAATTGAACAGAACTCCAGATCTTTGATGTTTCAAAGGCCTCCACGAAAACAATGTTATACAAATAAATTATTGTTTCGGTATGAAGTATAATTCGGTTGTATTTCCTTCAATTTCTCAATTTATGTTATAATATATAACAAGTATAGTTTGTTGCTTTGTCTATCTTCGGTAATCTTCGAAATTATTCATCCGATTATAAATCTTTTGTCACTCATTGAATACTATGTTCTATCTGAATAACGTAAGTCATGATTTATACTTATTAAATATTACAAATTCACTGGAGCGAAGACGGGAGCAGTTGCTAGTGTTTTAAAAAATGATGCCTTTGTAAATTTTCCAGTAACACAATCAACTCTATAATGGTTAAAGTTTAGAATTTAATGTTTATTACTTATTTGTGTGAAATCATTTTTGTTACCCAAAAGGTAATGAATAGTTTAGTCATATATAGTTTTACGCAATATAGTTTGTTTGTCATGAACAAGTCTATCCAATTAGGAATCTTAACACAGAACATGAATCCCATACCAAATCTCTGTGCAAAGTTTTAACAACGGTGTCACTGAATTGTTAGAATACATGTCACAAGAAGACTTTAATTAATAGTACGAATCAATTAACCACTTGCCAAAGATAGTAGTAAACATATTATCTTTTGCCTTATTCTACGTTTGTAGAAAAAACGACACTAACAATAGAAAAAAGGTGTTTAATTCATTGAAAGTTTTAATACAAAGAAACAAAATGTTGACTATAGCTGACTCCAGGGTGTCGTTTTTTCGTGACGGTGTGCGCGCGCATCATAAAAATTTACTCTCATCATTTTTCTCTAACGCGCTAAAAAAAGTATAACTTCAAAAAGTTTGATGGAACTATTTATGAATGCAAGAATATGCCAAACTTTGTCGAAGAAGGCCAAATTTTTAATAAATCATAAGATTACGTCTAAAAATAAAAATGTTTAAAATAATGCGTTTTGTAATTTCGATTCTGATTTAGAACAATTCACTGTTTTGTTGTTAAAACACTAACATTACCTTGATCTCAGTACGTTCCCTTGAGAGAAATTAAACGTAATAGTTATATGCCCACTAGATAGACTGATGTCATAAGTCAGTGATGCAATACGAGGAAACTCGTCATATGAGATATAAATCTAAACATTCATATTCATTACAGGAATGATGATGATTCTCCTGGCGCTACTCTTTGCTGTATCAGGGTCATGCATGCAAATAGAGGTGGATTTAGAATGCTCCAATTGCGTTATCTTCAATGACATCTGTTACAATGTCACCCATGTCTTAGACCTCAATGCACCGTTCAGAAATCGAGTCGTCATCCACAAAATGGGTGTCCTCAGATCGAACAACACCCTGTACTTCAGCTTCGAGCCCACGATTGAAGATGACGAGTACTACAAGATTGGATTCGTTGGCTTAGATAACCCGGATGACAATGGAATTATATGGGGTGGTTCTAATGTTCTTAATTTTGGGACTTTCGACATAGACCAAGATAACGGTTTGGTGTATTTAGGCAGTGTTGATGGAATTTTCGTATCAAATACGACAACGAGGAAGCCGATTCCGTATAGTAGCCGTGGAGACCAAATCACCTCTTTGTATTATAAAAATTTTATTTATTTCGTTAGATATGGTAGTAGAGGTATTATTTTGAAAAGGGGCGACAATTTCAAGACCCTTTTCGAATACATTACAGTCAAAAACTTTATTGTAGCCAAGCATGATGTTGCTGTATTTTTAACGAAGTATGGCTTGTATGTTGGTAAAGGGAGGGCCATGCATCGTGTCTCAAAGAACCCGTTGTTCAGAGGGTTGACTGTGGATTTAGATGGTATTGTATACGCGTGGTGGATTGATGGTATATATAGGGTAATTATACTTGAAAAGAATTTAGAATTGTCTAGAATTGTTAAGGTGTCACATTTACCGTCGATAGGGGCTATGACTTTTGATAATGATAATAATATATTGTTTACTATAGACAGGGCTTTATACAGAATGATTCCGACAAAATATAATTGTACATTATACTGAGATTTATTAATTTATTACTAAAGTCTGTGGTATTATTTTATACGAATCTTGTACCAACAATAGAGGTTTAAAGTTCAGAGGTATATCGAAGGGTTCTCTCACCCCTTAAAGAACTTTTTGGGAAAAATAAAATCTCACAAAAGATAATAATATTTTATTATTATAATAGATCTACCGGAAAGTCCAGTCCTTTTTTTTGGTATAAAAAAACAATATTTTTTTTTTACCGTCAATAAACTTTATTAAATAATATGATTGTCATTAGTATAAATAACTTCTTGCAAGCGTGATAGTTTTTTTTTTATATCAAAGGAGGCAAACGAACTGGTGGGTCACGTGATGTTAAGTGATCACCACCGTCCATAGACACTAGCGACAACAGGGACGTCGCAAGTGCATTGCCATCCTGTATATGGGAGAAGGGGGAGGGGAAGGAAAGGGAAAGAAGGAAAGAGGAAGAGACGTGGTCCTCCGGCTCTCTCACTGACCGAACGAAACACAACAATGCAAGCACTGTTATTTCACGTCGGTTATCTGTGAGAGGGGTGGTACTACCCCGGAGGAGCCGACCCATTCATGCTGAAACCAAAAATAGCTTCAGCGGGGCTCTACCGCCTACAACATAATTTAAATATCCCATTTTTTTACCATGTTTCATTTTTTGATGTGAAAAATTAAACCAATGCTTGGTGTGATATCTTCTTCGTTTCTGTATTTTTTAGCTTTAGGAAAAAATTGTAAGGGAAAAGAAATGCTTCTCAATAGGTGCTAAGTCTCGGGACATGCTTCTGGAGCATTTCTTTTTCGCTGAAAATCGTATAAAATAGAGTGGCATAAATGAACTTTATCAGTAGCTATCTCTGGGTACACTATCGCTTCACACTAAGGCTATCTTGAATCAACTTTGTTTTAGTTAATTTGCAACGTTAATAAATAAAACAATTAAATTAGAAAGTAGAAAATGGGCTAAATAAACATGTGCTTACGGAGTTTTTGACAGGAACTTGGAATGTTATGTAGTGGATGTTATATTTTTTTTATAATCCTATGTTATTTAGGTCTATATTTTGCAATATTGGTAGTGTTTTACGTAATATCGTTTGGTTACTAAACACATGTCAAATGGATAGAAAATAATAATAATATAATAAGACGCATGGATTCTGACTTGCCACAAAAACTCCCTGGAAAGTTCTGACAAAATTGACACCATCTTTATTGAAATGATTGCAAGAAATTTGTAATATTCATTACCTATTTGACAATGGCAGTAATAATATAATAAAAAAATTAATTAACAAAAAAAATGTGCTTAGGTGTCGATAATTACTACCGTTGGAGTTTTTGGCGGAATTTTAGTCTGTCATGTAGTGTATTTTATATTTTATTCATAATCTTGTGTTATTGACTCTATATTTTGTAAATTTGGTGGTGTTTTACGTAATATAGTTAGTTTACTGTGCATAAGTGAAGTGAATGGAAAATAATACCACGGAGCATGAAATTCTGAGATGCCACAAAAACTCCCTGAAAGATTCTAAAAAGGGATCCACCATCTTGTTAGAATATTGAATCACACGACGCTTAATATTGAAGTGTTGTACGACGCTTGTAATATTATTGACTACGGGACAATGGCAGTAATAATCAGAAAGATGATTGCCAAAAAAAAAATGCCATAAAATGGAGAGAAGTTTACGTTAAATCTATTAATATTATAATGTTAATATGGTTTTTTATTGTATAATTAGTATGTAAACCGGAAAATTCCTATTTAGTAATTGTATATAGTTATCTCGCTTGGTCTAGCAAATAGCACCGTTTGTACTTAACAAGTGCTAATAATTCATCATCTTTGTTTTGTGTTCGGATTGTTGGTAAGAAATATTACCATAAGTGAGATTTAATTCTATAATAAAACGATTACAGTTCAACACATTTTTTATTTTTACAAAAGAGCCATTGTAACTGATTTATCAGGAATTGTATTAAGTTGTAATAGAGTCAGACACAGTGACCATGTCATACTTGTGAATTAATATACAGTCCTGTGTTTATTATAACGTTCTGAAAGAGCGCACAAAGATGTTAACACTTTAAAAATTGGACACAATTTGGAATTAATCATTTTGTAGTATGTTTTTTTTCTAACATAAGCTGTTGGGCTTTAAGGATCTTTACAGCTTCACATTTGTAGTTTGTACAATCTCTAAATTATAAAATTAACACAACCCAGTCGTTGTCTTTTAACGAAAAAGAATACTCTACAAGATTGCCCGCTATTTTCTTGTAGGGTCAAGGTCGGATTAAATAGAGTTATAAAACTTAAATACTATGTTAAATCTAGTAACTATATATTATATTACCTTATTAAGTTTCTGTGTTCAAAATAAATAAATTATAAATTTGAAATATGTGTATTTTATTAATATAAGCATATAAGCTTACGTTTAATGGTCAAATACTTTTTAATTTTTACAACCATAGATATTTTTATGCCTTAGTTTCGATAGCCTTTTTTTTTTTTTATCATGGGGAAATCCCTAACAGATACCCATCCCGTGGGACAGCTGAGGATGGGTTATGTCCGATTTGCACGGACTAAAACCCCATGGTGCCTTCATACACCTTTTTGGCGGGGGAGCAGGAACTGCCGACTGGCACTGCATCTGCTCCCCCGACAGGTGTGGGCTCTCTAACAGGCCCTGACTGCGGTCTGAGGGGTCAAGTAAGGTAAACCCCTCAAAGAGGGAGTGGGTGTTAGACCCCCCCCCCCCTGACGAACTGTGGGAGTCGCATCGGCATAGTTTCGATAGCCTAGTTAAATAAATTAACTCAATATATATTTATAGTTTAAGTAGGAAAAAACTACTAGAATACACATAATACGTAGGTATAATTCCAAATTTATATCAATAACCAAGCAAGTTATAATCTATATATATTGGAGCTACTGGGGCCTAGGACAGTGAAAAATTGTATGCAGATTCCTTTTAAACTGTAGGTGGGCACTAAAAAGTTTTTTTGAAAATTCAACTCCTAGAATGGTGAAAAACGGGATGAAAATTTGTATGAAAATCCGTTCTGAATGAATAAAAATGGGTTTTCGAAAACTCAGTTACAAAGTGAAAAGGCTTGATAGTATGTTTATATTAAATCTAAATTTTATGCATAATATACAAATGCAAATGAAGTCGCGGACGGCTGTTAGTCATAAGTCATAAAAATAAAAAAAACTGCATACAAATATTTATGTGTTAAAATTAGAAACCTAAGTAGGTTAGCTTTAAGATAAGAATCTAAAATGTGCAGAAAAAAAAATGTTTATTTTTTTTTCCACGAAATACAAGGCTTTTTATTTTATTATTATTTAGAGTTAAAAGTACACTCTTTTCTGCAAACTTGTGTATTAGAAACAGCATATCACCTACAAGACAAATCAATAAATAATAATTCACGGTTACACTAAACATTATTGGAAGACCAACGATGAAGGGGAGAAAGACTATTCTAATCCAAAAAAATAATCAAATTGATAAGGCAATGTCGAGTACAACACGCGGGCTAACAAGAATACTGGGTATTAACTCAAGAAATTTGTACTCCAAACCACCATTGCGTCCGCTTCAAATGCCTTGAATGTTGAATTCCAGTCGACTCCTCTATACGAAGAAAATGCGATTGTCACTCACTTTTTAAATTAGCTTTAAATGTAACTAATTCACTAGTTAGTGACAACTAATTTTCTGCTGATCTTGATGTTGTTTTTTTATTTCATAGCCTCCCTCAACTTTTTAAGTCACTTTGATAATCAACGAAACAAATATTGCATTATATTTTGTAAAGAAAAAAAAATTCAAGTGTAGCACACCCCCGCTCGATTCAACGACGAAAATGATGAACGAAAATAATAAAGAGGCACTCGGTCCATCGTTTTTTTTATCGCAATAATAATCAGCGGGGACACGGGATCGCATTTTACTTAGGAGACAGAGGTGTATTCAGGTTACGTTTTGGGACACGTACTCACGTATTTAATATCCTTTTTTTATATCATAGGAGGTAAGCGAATAGACAGTTAATTGGTCACCGCCGTTCATAGACACTAGCAAAATCAGGAAGTCGTTAGTGCGTTGTCAGCTTGTGTTTGTGGGGAGGAATGAGAAATGGGTGAGGGGTAGAGAAGAGAGGAGAGGTGGGCCTCCGGCACTCTCACTGACCAAACGAAACGCAACAATGCAAGCACTGTTACTTCACGTCTGTTTTCTGTGAGAGGGTGATACTACCCCAGGCGAGCCGACCTATTCATACTGAAACCAGAAATAGCTTCAGCGTGGCTCTACCACCTCCGAAAATTCCAATATGTAGTGTTACATCCTGGAGGATCTCTCTAGAATAATTAAGTTAATTTGTATTTTTGTAACAAAATAAAAATAAATCAATAAAATAACTTGTAGCTTTGCAAAAAAAGTGCTTTGAAAATGATTTTAAAGGTTATAAAATAAGTTTATATTAAGATTACTATCCGACTTATATAGTAGCTTGTTTTTTCAAAATTTTTAAATCTGTCGAACAAAAGTCGTTGTTTAATGCTAGAAACTCCCTCAAATCTATCCAAATTAGTGCTACTTTCTTTAAATCCTTATTCCATGGTGACTTTTCAATCGAATACCCGATAATAAGTAGTAGATACTTCGTAATATTTTCTAAAAGAAGGTAAAACAATTGAAAAGTGGAGAGTGCACTTAAATTCGTGCAAATACAAAGCGACGTTTTCACGAAGGGGACGTAATTCACTCTCGTGTTCAACATAACATGGACGACTGCTGTATTTTATAGTTTTATTTTATTAAATAAATTATCAATCTCGCCTTGAATATAAAAATAAATACACTTTTCCTAATCTAGCAATACAATTCCATAGGATAAGCAAATTATTTTAGTAATTTCTGCTTGCTGTCATCATGCGAATTGTCTGTCAAGTTTTTGTGAAAATAGATATCTATATTCAAATCTATAGAATTTTGGGGATGTACAAGGTTAATCTTTCTAAAATATCATTCTAATAAACTGTTACAACGATTCGACTAGATCTGTGAACTCTTTGCGTATATGTTATATAAATAAACTTTGCTAAAACTTTTGAAAATTTATATTGTACTAGCCTCTGCCCGCGACATCGTCAGCGTGCATTAGTTACTCTGTGCTAACGCTAACACCCAGCGGAAGCCCTCGTGAGAAAAAAGCCCGATTTTGTAACATTCTTCTTTAAGGCTCCGCTCCTATTAATTTTAGCGTGATGAAAAATATAGCTTATAACCTTCCTTGATAAATGAGCTATATAGCACTGAAATAATTTTTTAAGTCGGACTAGTAGTTCCTGAGATTACCCTCTACCACGTCACAAATTCACAAAATTTTCCTCTTTATAATATTAGTGTAGAAGTATAGATTTTCATTGTTTTTTTTTCCAACTGACTACTATTGTCCTTGCCAGGCCTTTACAGCTTCACTAGACTATGTATTTTCATTGTAGTATATATGTAGAGGATGAGATAAAAATCAAAACGTGTTAGACTTAACAAGTTGTTCTGTGGAGTATGACTTAAGTAAAAAAAAATGTTGTTCAGTTTATTATATGTTGCATAGAGTTTTTTCTTAATTACGTCTCTGCCCCGGTTTGGTGAAGAGATATAAAATATTCAAAGCGGCAAATCAGAACGATGAATTCTTCTGTAGCGATTTACTCCTCAAATTATACCGGCCGTTTGAGTAACATTCGTCTCTGATTTAGGATGTAGTAATTTTGGAAGGCTTTTTACGTTTCGCGCGATTCTTATTGGTTGTTTGAAATAACGTTTTAGAAATAATTGCGTAACTTAAACTAAGACGCTGACAGACTCGTTAATCTTTTAATTTAAAAAATTATTTGCAAAAAAAAAACAACAGCAACGACGCCTACATTCTCTCGGTAGTCGGAGTTATCATTCTATACAAGTTTCACTATTGTTGGTGTGATGATGAATGATGAATTTGCTCATACGGAAGATTTGATTTGATATACTAAAGTTCAAATGTAATTAAAGTATATAATCCATTATGAGTTAACATTATATTACTTTAAGTAGCATCGCGAATAACCATTTTATTTTTCTATCACAGGAGGCAAAACGAACAGTCGGGTTGATGTTCAGTGATCACCACCGTCTATAGACACTTGCAAGACCAGGGGAGTCGCAATTGCGTTGCCAGCTTGTGTTTGGGATGGGGGGGAGGGAAGAGGAGAGGGGGTAGTTGAGGAGAGGTAGGTCTTCGGCGCTCTCACTGACCAAACAAAACGAAACAGTGCAAGCACTGTTCCTTCACGTCGGTTGTCTGTGAGAGAGTGCTACTTCTCCGGGCGAGCCAATCCATTCATGCTGAAAACGATAATATCTTCAGCGTCATTAATTGCGTTATATTGTCTGTGTCTTTGTTTATCAATGTTCAGTATGTAATTTAAAATACAATATTTTTGAATATTGAACAATCTATGATTATACTAAAGTGATTAAAATTCTACATTAGTTAATGGATATATATGATCACAAGAAATTACTTATTTGAAAATGGCAGAAATACATACTAGAAGGTTCGTTGCCAAAATTAAAATAATTAAATAAATAATTTGAAACGTAAAAGACCATATCGTTTCATCGATGAAGCACAATATAAGTATTTACTAATGTAAAGGAGGGTTCCGTACGCTCATTGTCGACTAAGTCCCACAATAGCGAGTTCGCACGCTTATTCGAGTCACGAACGAAAGTAGAAAGGAATTCATTTGTAACGAAAAAGTTGTGCGACCCCATCGTGTGACGTCGAGCCAGATAGATTGGCTTAATAGAGTAAACAGGATCGTTCAATTTCCCCTCTACGCGAAGTCATCTTACGCGGTTTATCTTTTTGTTGTCTTGTTTATTTAGATTTAGTCTCGTTATTGCTTTGATCTGAAAATCACTAATTTTTAGTAGGTTTTTGACTATGTAAAGCATACTGAAAACGAACTAAATATTTTCTTTAAAAGTGTATCTGAGGTATTTTGTATTATCAGCCTTTTTAACTATTACCGTTTATATTACCGAGTACTAGTAAATATGTCCCGCCAGCTAAAATTGAGAAGATCAAAATACTATTCAATTTAGGCCCTAAAAAGGGGCTTTTGAACGTCAAAACTACCACTGATTCAGGAAATAACCTAGTCATCCAAATAATGGCAGGAAAGTCGATCTGTTCTATTATTTTAACACACATATATTTAAAATACATTCACCTACCGGCTTTCAAATTAAGATTTAAATCTCAAAATGGCGGATGCTATGTGTGTATGGAGCTTAAATTATTATGGGTCTCGGGACTCACAGGGTTAACCATACAATCCTTTTGTAGTGGATGCACAGAGTGAGGTGTCATATTTAGTCATCCTCCAAACCTATAGGAAAGTACACTCTTGTTCATTTTAGTTAATGGCTAATTATGTTATTTTTTATATAATTTTATATCGATTAAAGATCGATACCCAATTTTTTTTAAAGTAACTAAGAAATGTAATGAAAGTTTACTCTACTGAGATATTCCTAACTCCACGTTAACAACGTACAAAAAGCGAGCTACTATAATACGCGTTTATAAAAGTTGGGGAATGCGAAATGTTGCCAGTTGTCCTATACATTCATTTCCCGACTAGCTTTTTTCATTGACAGCGTAATATTTCAGACATTTGGAGTTTATTGGAGTGGAATTCTTTATTCCGTGTTTACTATACAACTGGTTTCGTCGACGTTTAAAACTTTTTCTATTGGCATTTTGTGATGTTTCAGTTTTACAGGTCGTGACAGGTAAGTTTTTGCCGGCTTTATTCATCGTTTTTCTTCAATAAAGCATTATCTCGTCTTGAATTAGTAACGTCTAGAGGTCATATTGTCTGACTAGGTATGAATATTTTTCCATTGGCAACAATATTGTCGGATGCTTAAATTATCGTAATGTAATCATGTATTATGTAATTATATCGCCTTAATTTAATAGGTAGAGATGAAGTTGACCAGAAACAATTACTAAAAAAATATGCACTTTAAGTTGTTATAAAATATTGGGACAGTTCAAGCAAGACAGCCACCTTTGTTAAAGCGGTGTTTAAGTTTATAAAAACGGATTGAATTAGGCTTATAGGAGGTGTATTCAGTGTTCTTAAAATTATAAAAAGAACATGTTAATTAAAGACGTGCACATAGCGGAGTTTTTGGCGGGATTTCAGTCTGTCATGTAGTGGATTTTATATTATATTCATAATCTTGTGTTACTTGACTCTATATTGTGTAAAGTTGGTGGTATTTTATGCAATATGGTTAGTTCATTGTGCATAAGTGAAGTAAATGAAAAATAATACCACGGAATTTTGGGATGCCACAAAAAAACCCAGGAAAGTTGTAACAAGAGAACCACCATCTTGTTATAACGTTGAAATAACCGCAAAACACTTTACTTGAATATCTATCTGCTAACTTTGACTTAATCAACTTAACACTTGAAGATATCACAACATTTTTTTTAATGATTATTCCAAGATTAAAAAGATAAAAAATGTCTGAAATACTATATAGAAGATTTGGCGCTTATGCCTTTACATCACAACTATCCGTACTGACAACTTCAGAATTGGCAAAAGCAACGACTTGAAAATTAAGATAAAAAACATGGTTAAAAATTTACGAAATCTTAATATATATATTTCTTGTGTGCGTGTGTATGTGACTGAACTCCTCCTAAACGGCTGGACCGATTTTGAAGAAATTTCGTGTGCGTGTGATAGTGGATCCGAGAAGGGTTTAGATTCACATTTGGACCCGGTAGGTGGCGCTGCGGTTGAATTTTAGGGATTTTTTAATTATTAAAGCAGGACAACGTCCGCAGGGACCGCTAGTATTATATAAAAGATTTGGCGCGTCTGCCTTTACATTGACTTGAACATAGAATAAAACTCACTACAGAATATACAAGAACCACATATTATGTATTGACAACTTCAGAATTGGCAATATGGATTAATTTCTTCGCCTGTCCTATTGGACGAATACTATTACTACTACTACGTGAATACAGCAGAATTTTGGCGGGATCTTGAAATGCCATGTAGTGGTCTTTATATTTTATCCATAATCTTGTGTTATTTGGCTCTATATTGTGTAATGTTGGTGGTGCTTTTCGTAATATAGCTTAGTTATTGTGAACAAGTTAAGTGAATCGGAAATAATATCACGGAGCATGGTTGATGACTTGGCACAAAAACTCTCAGGAACGTTTTAACAAGACGGCCACCATCTTGTTATTTCATTGAAATTATATCAAGAAACTTGTAATATCGTTACTTACTTGACATTGGCAGTAATAATCAACAAGAAGACTGTTTGCCAAAAATAAAATAGAAGAAGACGTGATCACAGTTTGGGCAA
>JACEII010000016.1:10278007-10288426 GCA_014332785.1 Antheraea mylitta
CCAACCTGTATATGGGGGAGGGTAAGGGAAGGCAAAGAAGGAAAGGGAAAGAGAGGCTGATCTCCGGCGCTCTCACTGACCGAAGGAAACACTAAAATGCAAGCAATGTTATTTCACGTCAGTTTTCTGTGAGAGGGTGGTATAAGCCCGAACGAGACAACCCATTCATGCTGAAACCAGTTACAGCTTCAGCGTGACACTACCACCTACACAAATTTCAATATATCAATATACAGAATTTAGGACACCTGGTAGCTGGTTAACGTTTTATCTTTAATGCGCATTTTGATTCGATAAATTTTGATTTATGAATAAGTTTAGGAACATTTATTTTTCAGTACCTTTTAAACGCAATTAAAAACATGAATTTATCAGTCAGACATATTTTTTTATAAACAATCATACGCCCGCTGATATATTTTATAAATAAAAAGAATTAATTACAAATAAATTATTTTTTTCCATAACAAAGAACAAATTCCATTTTATTAAACATTATTGATATTAAGATTTCACCATATACAATGAAACAACTTTTTTTTCTCGAAATGACTACGCCATTAACCCAGCAAGGTCTTAATAGCTTCATCGGACTACTAAGGTGAGCGCTTAGGGCACTCAGCCGATTTTATTTGACAACTAGCTCAAGGGTGCACGACACACCTAGGCTTGGGATGTTGCCTGAAAAGTGCAATTCGCGAACTATTTGAGCTGACATAAGTTAACTATTCATACATATATGAGTTGTTGGAACATATATGTGTACCAAGCATACATACCTCAACAACTCCTATATATATTTCGCATCAGATAATTTTCTGAACTATTTCAGTTCGATAAGAGAAAGAAACAAAACCCTTCCACTTTCATGTGTAAGCGTGGATGCGTGCACGTGTGTGGGGATGATATGTGTAATGTTGTTGCAGTGATGTAAGATTTTATGTTACTGTATCGTGCGAGCAGCGCACTCAATGGCTCCACGCCTAGTGAACGGACCTAGGCTTCGGGCGATGCCGAGGGGGGCCTAATCTGGTGTGCGGGAGCGAAATTTACCCCTAAACCACGGCGGTGTGATCTGACGTTAGGCGGGCGTGGAATGAAACAATGATAAACGTAAATGTATGGCTTAGGACTGACGCCATCTTAAATATATGCATCAATAACATACGCTGCTCCAATTATCGCTATCTTTATCGTGCAGCCAGTACTGCACTAAACTATAGCTATAGCTAAGTTGTTCTATACACATATTATTTTTATAGCAATAAATCGGTTTAAATATTGAGTAAATAACTGAATTAGTCTGAAAAATAAAATTTGTACTGAAAATGTCTTTATAATAATTCCATTTTAATAACTTTTCAAAGTTAGTGGAAAAAAAAACCTTCCTAAAATTATGTAAAAATCAATATTTTTGTTTGTAAAGGTACAATATGCACAAATAAACGCAACATTTACCGGTAGCCAGACAGGTAGCTCGAACGTAGTTCGGATGAATATAATGTATAAAGCTGGCTTGATCGATTCTTTTCGGTATGGCCTCTGCCTATGTAGGCAATTTCACCAATATTAACTGTGACAAATACACATTATGAATTTAATGCCACATATTCAGTGTAACAACGTAGAATAATATACAATATAAACATATCAACATAGATAAATTACCAAAAGGTGATGGCGACTATGTTGTGAGTGATACAGAGATTATTTATAAAAAATATATTGGAAATAGATTTAAAATTCGTTTTCGCAACAGTTTCTAACTCTTAGACAATAGTTATAAGCAAATGACAGTTGACACTTCGACGCGATGTTTGACGCTTCTACGCAGTGTTCATATATTTTTCTTCAATACAATGGAGTATAAAAAGGTTTTAATACAAGTGAAGATAGTTATGATAAAGTAAGTTGTACAGAAATTTATTTAACTTTATGTAGGTTAGTTTTTTACTTAATTGAACCTGGTAGATGATGCTTCGAACGGGTTCTAGGCTAATTAAAAAATAAATCTCATATAATCTGGGTATATGTTTGAGTGAGTCCGTGGATAAGTTTGGATTCAAAATTGGAAACAGTAATTGTGGCTGCGATCGGGTACCAGTTTTATTAATTTTTTTCGCGTTTAAAAATATAATTGAAACCAGTTTTAACCAATTTGGTGCAGACGAAGTTGCACGGGTCAGCTAGTATATATATATAACAAAGATGTTTATTGCCTCTGTGGTTTTTTTATCATAAACTTGAATTATTTGACTATTGTTTAATATTGGTCGCATTTATTATAATATACTTGGGTTATAATGCAGAAGCGAAGTGGATTCGAAATAATAACTTGCAACATTAATTCTTAGACGTCAGAAAACTGCACGGGAAGTTCACGTTCGCCACCATTTTGTTAGAGCTCTGTAAGCACCTGAAGTCGTTTTAAAAATACCTATTAACATTGACATATAAAAACCCAAGACGCACAGTCTCGAATAAAAGTAGCACAGAAAACCGGCCGCAAAAATTCCTCAAAATACATACGTGGTTATACTTATGTGAAAAACTTATGATTTTGCAAATTCAACTTTATGTGGTTGAGTTAAAGTCGTTTCTACAAGGACGCAAGCGACACGAGAATATTTGAAGTGACTGCATAATTCAAAATTATGCACTCATTTTTGTGCCGGCTATCAGACATTAATGTGTGCATCTTGGGTTTTTGTATATCAATGCCTATTAGTTAAAATGTTTATTGTATAACATGGTAACTATATAAATGTAGACACAATTATTGAACGTACAATGGTATTAATTTGTCAACATGCCGTCTGTGGGTGATCGTTATTTGGATGTAATGAGCACTATGTCGTAATCTGTCATGGTACCGTTTCAGGTATTGCGCTTGTCGTGTAATTAACGATTTGTTGGATTTAGTACAATACAGTGACGTCACGTACACGTTCTAATTAATAGTATGGAAGTATATGGTAATGATTTTGTACGCGTTCCTAATTTGTGAGGCGGTGGTTTTATTTTTAATTAATAAGCTAATCTTATTCAATTACTTTACTGTATCTATGATTTGCATTTTGAATGGCACGTACGTGCCAGTCAATCATTTTTTTAAAACCCTCTACTTAGCTAATGAGACTTATATTGAAAAAAAAAAAAAATTGTGTCTAAATCGAAGATATATATATATATATACATGTATAACGTAATCAAATATTACTGAAATCGGAAACATCACTGCTCCTTTTAATTCACTTCACGTGAAATGCCCCACCGTTTGATTGTCACTTGGTATATGTGAAGTAAATTCAAAATTAAGAGCAGAATTCAAATTTGTGCAAAAAGCTCGTTTAAAGCTAAACAAGCTAACGCTAAACAAAACTGTTACATTTATATCTGTTTATTTATAATAAAGAATACTGAAGCCATTAATCTTTGTTTATCTAAACCCGGTGAGTACTTAAATTTGAACACACTTCTATGTTTTGTTAGTGCATGAACACATTTAAAATATGAAATAATATGAAAGCAAATATTAATAAACGATAAAGAGAACCCAAGTTAAAGTTTGATCTATAACTTTTAAAAATATGGGAACAATACTTTTAAATAAAAAAAATCACATCTAGCTTAAATGAACAACATTAAAGTGGCGCTCTTCAAGGTTAATCATTACGCATCTCCTTATAGTGGGAACGCCGCACGGTCGAACAAAGAGAAGCAGGACGCGGATTAGGGTGCGGGATGCGGGCGGGACTGCGCGGCAAGGTGTGATTAATTGCTTTCCTTATTACTACACCAGCTCGTTTTTGCGAAAATCACCTGTATATCAGTTTGTTTTTCTCTAAATAATTAGGTCAAATATTAAGCACCTATTTTTTAAACTGATTTAGAACGAGAACCGACTAATGACTATTCTGTAAAAATATTGCTGGCGACTAACCATTCGCGTTCTATATATAGATAAAAATGACTGCCGGTATGTATGGAATTAAAAAGTTTTAAGACTAATTGACCGATCACTATAAAACCGACAGATTGAAGTGTTTTTTATGTGTTACATTTAAGTGATTTAAGTGTTTTTCTGTCATAAATTTTACTATATGAATAATCTTTACTACTGTAAATTGAAATACGAGGTTGTTACGATTTTACACCATACATTTATCGATCTTTTAAATTTGAAAAAAATATCCTTTTCAAAGGATACTTCGTCCGCTATCAAGCCTTAGTTTGATTATAAATTAATTAATAATGGCATTAAAAGAAATTAGGTGGAAAAAGTCACGTACTTTGACATCAGGTCACCGAACTAGCGCCCTCTGTGACAATGTAAGTAATGAAATGTAGAAAATTAAATTGTAGTTACACTTAACACTCAGTTAAGCGAAACAGATGCGCATAATTCGTTTATCTTCTAAAGCAGTTAAAAAACCTAATCTTGCAACTCTGCTACTTAGAATAGTTAACTATTTCAATTAAAAAGCTTAGTTATGTCCGGCGGTGAGTGTTAGTGGCTGCAACACAGTTATTAACTACAGCAGTCACTACCGCTCATGTAATTATAATATAATAATATAGTTATAAGTACCATTTTATATTTTGCTTTTGTAAAATTATATATGTATAATTAGTATTTGAATCTGTAATTGTATTTGTATTTTTGTAAATAAATAAATAAAATAAATAAATAAATAGTCGAGAATATCTTGAATTCACTCATTAATAAGTGCTTAGAATTCTTTTTATCTCTATTTGTGCTCCATTTATTTTTCTCAATAGCTCTTAGAATTATTTAATGTATTTATATTATTCACGGGTTCACTGTATCGGTTTTCGTTATATGACTTTCGAAGCTTTATTGATATTCCCTTATAATTTAAAGATTGTTCGAGAGAATTTTGTGAATCGCAGCCATTACATAAAACAAACTAAGAATTAATAAAAACAATGTCATGTACACGCGAGAGTAACCGTGCCACAACTAAATATTTCTATGACAATTGAATACTATAGTAACTTTAATGCAAGTACCTGGGCGACCAAGCCTAGCTCGGTTCCTTAAAAACATTTTTAAATTTAAATAAATTGTTAGGTTTGCCTCAAAAAATTAAGATTTTTTTACAAAAAAATGATATTTGTTTACTCGCATTCGAACTGGGGTTACATGGATTTTCGAAGCAATCGATTTCCATCTTAGCTATTTTTGTTTTGACAGCGCCGGCGAAATTCACCTTTATATTCTAGCTATATTTTTTAATTGCCTGAAAACTGAGTTTAAAAAAAATCTAGCTAGATCGATTCATTGTCCCCGAAACTACCTACATACTAATTTTCACGGAGATAGATGACGTCGTTTTCGAGATCCTGTACATATACAAATATAAAAATATATAAAAATTGCTCGTTCAAAGGTATTGGATGGATAGATAGATTAAATAAATATATGTATTTGTTAAAGACAAAAATCTGCTAAAACAAGCATTGCACAGACAATGTTACTGTGTTATTTCATAATATATTAAATTGTTCTAGCATACAAACATTATACACGTGCGAATTCACTAAAGGTAATGTACTGAGCTATGAGAGAATAGCCGGGGTTTCATTTTAATATGCGGAAGAATTTAGCGCGTCCCGTAATCGCCCATATCCCAACCCTCATTCCCCAGCAGAGGGATGTGTGAGAAGTTATATGAGATAGTAAATTAATGTTTTACCGTCAAAAATACTTTGCGTGTTATGCAATAATTACTTTAAATATTCAATCCGTCATGAGTCCGTACTTGTAAATATAATTTTATTTTGTTACAAGAACTATGTATTTGAAGTGGATGGATGAAATGTATCTTATCTATCTAATACCTTTAAACAAGCAATTCTTGTATATTTCTATATATTCAGGATCTCGGAAACGGTGTCAACGATTTTTGTAAAACTTAGTATGTAGGTGGTTTCGGGGACGATAAATCGATCTAGCTAGATTTCATTCATAGAAAACTTTTTATCTGAGTTTTCAGGCAATGAAAAAATATAGCTAGAATATAAAGGTAAATTTTTCTGTCGCTGTCAAAACAAAAATAGCTCAGATGAAAATCGGCCGCTTGGAAAATTTGTCTAACCTCAGTTCGAATCCGAGTGACAGCAAAAAAGATATCTTTTTATTTTTTTCTAAAAAATGCTAATATTGTGAGGCAAACTTAACAGTTTATTTTAATATAAAAATGTTCTTTAAAGAGCCGAGCTATATAGGCTTGGTCGTCTAGGTACTATTTATTGAAGTGGAAATTTTTTTAGGCGTGTTGGGCGGTATTTTTTTTTGGCGCGAGATAAATTTAGAATCTCGCGTCATGGGGTGCTTGTAAGCGTGACCGAGCGTATTGCGCTTGCTCGGCTTGCGTCAGGCTAGCGACGCGTAGTATAAGAGCCAGTGTTTATTTAATGTTGATATTATGTATTGAGATTATGCAGCTCAGCATATATTGGTAAATTAATAAGCTGTATTAAAAAGTATTTAATTACTATTTCTAGTACCAATAGATGTGAAGGAGAGACTAATGATTATAATTGTAATTTACAAATTATGAAATTTAAATAAATCACACGAAAATTAATTTAAAAAATAAACACAATTTCAATTCCATTGCTTGGAATGTACACTTCTGTCGGCAGTCTTTTCAAACTGACAGACAATTGTTCGTATCGCTAATTAAGTAATTTGCATTGTAAATTTTATTATTCCTATATACTTTTTTGGGTTAGACTACAGTCTCCTCAGATGTTAAATGCTGATGTGGTTTAAAATGGTGAAGGGGCTAGTGGGACCGTGTAAATAAGCTTCACCAGGATATGCGGTAAAAATTAATAGAGAGCGTAAGAGCGGTTGGTGACTTTGCCTATAAATAAATAAAATAACAAGTATCCCAAATAAAAGCGTGGACGGATCTGCAACTAAGCACCTCCTACGGAGCAGCGGCGTCCCAGGCGAAATGTGAGGTGTCTGCGGGTTGTTCTCCTATTTAAATTGCTATTTAAATTTGAAGATATTTGCAGCAAAAAAAGTTAAACGTTAAATCACAATGCTTTCGTCGATGGCGGTATGAAGCGAACTGTCTATGAAAAAAAATAAAGTAAATTTTCAAAAAAAAAAGTATTAACCGACTTCAATATTGATCAGAGGCATAAAAATAAGGCACTAAAAACCGGAAAATAAATAGTTTATCAAATTAACCAAATTTAATGAAACATATGAATATGTGTGCTACCTAGAGATGTTTTGGAAAATTTACTTTATTTTTCCATTTTTAGTGTACATAATTTTTTTTTCTAAAACATGCGGGTCACCTGATGGTAAGTGATCACCGTCGCCCATGGATACCTGCAACACGAGAGGAATCACAGATGCGTTGTCGGCCCTTAAGAAAGGAGTAGGCTTGTTTTTTGAAAGTTGTGTTACTTTGTCACGGATCCCATAATCAGAACCTAACCAAACTCTCATCAAACTACTGTCGAGGCGACAACACTACCGTCAAAGCGACAACCCTGCGACACACGACAAAGAAAAAGAGTGGAATATATGACACGGAGGGGCGGGGGCTGCGCGGGCGCATGATCTGCGCGGGTTGTGCGGCGCCTCGTTCACTATCGTATCGCTCGCCAATGAGCACATATAAATTGTGTACCTTACATATATAAATATAAATAAATATGAAATATTAAACATATAAAAGTTACATGATTACAAAAAACACCTCTACGGCGCCCACATTGGTCCTTCAACCGGATACGATTATCATCGATCCAGCTGCGACGTAGAAGTGTCAAAAAGCAGTACTGCTAACAAGCATATGGGGAAGGCGATTTGATGGAAAGATAAGTCAATCCTATTTTTTTCTTTCACCATACATTCCGTCCATTCAATCCATTTGTGTCAGTGTTGTTTCCATTTAAATATTTTATTTGTTTAAATATTTCAATTGCAAATACATAAATACAGTGAGAAAAATAACTAATATTTAACATATTATTATTGAAGTCACAGTTCACTTATTCACAAAATAAATAAACGGGTAGATAGTTTTTAGCCGGGGACGTGACTTGCCGAGCGTATTATTACAATCCAACAAAACTGCGCGCACTGCAATACGGGGCAGTATTTTAAAATATTGATAATATTTTTTGAAATTTCAAAAAACTTTTGTTGTACTTATTCATAAATAAGTATGGCTGAGGAACAAAGTTTAATCAAAAAACGTGGTTCTTTAAAGGGTCGATTAACGTTATTTAACAATTACGTAAATAATTTACCTACTATTTTAGACAATGATCTCAAATTAGAATTACAATTACGAATATCAAAATTAGAATCATTATTAGACTGTTATAATGAGATTCAATGTGAAATCGAATGCATTACAGCGAATCCAAGCGAACAATTAAAAGAGCGCGACACTTTTGAGTGCATGTACTTTAAATCGTTTGCACTTGCAAATGCAAAGTTGGGTGTGACGAGTGAGCAGGTACATCAACGTTCGGGTTCGGACATTAGCAGTGTACGACAACATAATGCAAGCGTTAAACTACGTACCATTCAATTAGGAAAGTTTGATGGTAATTATGGTTCTTGGTTGGAGTTTCGAGATACATACCTATCACTTATTCACGATAATCCTGATTTAAGCGAAATAAATAAGTTTCATTACTTACGTGCATCGTTAGAGGGCAGTGCATTGTTAGTAATTAAATCGTTACAATGCTCATCACCAAACTATAGTATTGCATGGAAATTGATTTGCGATAGATATGATAACAAAGAAATGCTCATAACTAATCATGTCAAATCATTATTTAATGTTTATTCGATGCAGAGAGATACTTCGTATAATTTAAAACGATTAATTGACAGTTTTGTCAAAGATTTGAGATCTTTAGCCATTCTGGGTGAACCGACGGACAAATGGGATACCTTATTAATACACATGCTTTGCAGTAAATTTGACCCACAAACACTATTGGAGTGGGAAAAATTAAAAGGATTAAAAGAAAATCCTGATAGAAGTTTTGAAGCATTATTGAAGTTTGCAAGAACTAGGGCTGAATTATTAGAAACTATGGAACAAAATAAACATAAATATTACAAACCATCAGGATCTCATAGCTTAGTGACCACTAGTGATAAAAAACGGAGGTGCCCCGTGTGTCAGTCGGATCATTATATTTATTATTGTGAAACATTTTTGAAGTTACCCACTAAAGAAAGAGAAATTAAAGCTAATAAATTAAATTTATGTTTGAATTGTCTTAGGCCGGGTCATTCCACTAAGAAATGTAATATGAAATCGTGCAAAAAATGTAATGAAAAACATAACACTTTGATTTGTCGTAAACTATTACATAGCACAGAGAATACAGAAAGTTCACGCGACGAAGTCGTATTGTCATGTGCCACTGTATCATCACAGGGTTTATTATCCACTGCTTGTGTAAACGTAAACAGTACAAATAATAAACGCGTACGAGTACGAGTTATGTTAGATTCCGGCAGCACTTCTAATTTTATTACTGAACGTTTATGTACAACACTAGGCTTACCAACGCGAAGCGTTGTTACGACTATTAACAGCCTAAACAATAATGTGTCCGTTGCAAAAAAATGTTGCGATGTTACTATTCAATCGTTGCATTCCAATTATAGTTTATCAATTACTTGTATTATTATTTCACAAATTACCAATCCATGGCCGAGTTCACCCATTGACAAACAGGATCTCCACATTCCTAAATATATAAGTTTATCTGATCCCGAATTTTATGTTTCGTCAAATATCGATATTTTGATAGGAAATGGTATTTTCTGGGATTTAATAGAACCTAAACAGATAAAATTAAAATCACAAAATATTACATTACAAAAGTCTAAATTAGGGTGGATCCTCGGTGGGTCTATTAAATCGAACTCGCTAGCCTTTTCTAATTATGCTGATTCTCAATCGCTAAACGATCAAATTGCAAAATTTTGGGAGTTAGATAACATAACTACATTTACGAATAAACATATAGATTGGTCTCCAGAAGAGATCGAATGTGAACAAAATTTTGTTGATACAACTTCTCGCCTACCTAATGGCAGATTTTGTGTAACTATTCCATTAAAGGTATCACCAACTGTTTTGGGGGATTCATATAAGTTAGCAAAATTGCGATTTTTACAATTAGAAAAAAAATTTACATCCAATACAGAGTTTAAATATCAGTATACAAATTTTATACATGAATATAAAAATTTGGGGCATATGAGAGAATCAAAAGGTTATAACAGAGATCAGATTAAATATTTTGCTCCTCATCACGGTATTGAAAGACCGAATCATCATAGTACCAAATTGAGAGTCGTTTTTGACTGCTCTGCAAAGTCTTCTA
>JACEII010000016.1:10292806-10330687 GCA_014332785.1 Antheraea mylitta
CAGTTCTGTTTTTAATAATCAATAAATGTTTGGAAATTCCTAACAATATACAGTTCCCATACATTATACGTTACATTCGTCTTAAGTGGATGCACAAAGAGGAGTCAATTCCATATAGACCCATTTTATAATAGTCTTTTAACAACAAAACCCGCTTGACATGGCACTTAAACTTATAGGCCGGCAAATCTATACATATAATACATATGTAAATCTACACCTTTTAGATTTTTGTGAAATATAATTATTGCAGATGTTTAGGAAATAATAAAATACATTTCAATCTGCCTGTTTGCCAACAATGTCTGTCTGTTTGTTTGTTTGAACACTTATGCTAAAGTACTGCGTTCGCGATAAAAACTCACCGAGAAAACCATAATGCATATTCGAGTGACATTTATTCTTGGTTTTATAAAATCGGTTCACTTTATCAAAAGTTATTATAATTATAATGACGACGCGACTTAAGTACCAGAGAAAAGTAGATAAGTAAATGGACTCCGTTCGGGCTCTTCTCGCTCGCTCAGGTGTGAGCGGGCGGAGGAACCGCCTCAGGGATACCCCTCTTGCGGTGGTGTCTTCTCCGACCGCTGCTACGATCGTGTCATTTTGTGTCGAGGCATAAATGCATATGCCTCTGTGGTCCTTTATTCATCTCTGTTGATGAGTTCGCGAATCTGGGGTCTGCAACAGATCTTCCTTCTAATTCTCAATCGTGGGCGGTCCGGGTGGAGAGGGGATCCGGAGGCCGAGCGTGAAGTGGCGCTAGTCCTCTCAGGTGCGGGTGTGCCGAGTTACCTGCTCTTGCGAACATCTTTGTAGCGTGATGTTCGACGAATTCGCTCAGGCTTTCGACTTGTAGGTCGCGTGCGATTGTCTTATTGCTGACATAACGGGATGCTGCGACTATCTGTCTCATAACGGAATTCTGTAGCTTCTGCAGTGTTTCCTTGGATGTTGAAGAAAGGCAGCCGGACCAGGCGGGGGCGGCGTAGGTGAGGTGGGACCTAATTTAGGTTTTATAGAGTCCATCTTCTTCAACAACGCAGTTGGGCAAATCTTCAACAACGATTGGCGGGTACTTGGTTGCGGCTTTTTCAGATCTGTTAGTTGCCTCCTGGTTACTCTGGGTCGTCTCGGCGGTCAATCCTAAGTCCGCTGCTGTCTCCTGATTGGTCGGTTGGCTCGTTTACCTCAATTGGGAATCCGTAAGCACTCTGCGCTCTTTAATTTCTGCGTCAGCCTGCACCGCGGCAGCAGTCGCTACTGTCGCCTACGTGACCGGCACAGGGGACTTAGGCGTTACCTTTTGATTGCGTAGCGAATCCACGGCCGATTTAATAGTTTGTGTAGGCGGGCGAGTCTGAGTTGGTGTCTGTGTTGGCATCCGTGTTTTTCCCTGGCTGACTTGTGTTTGCGGGGGCGGTTTGTCGATGGTAGGCTTGGCTGTGCTCAGTTTCAAATTAACGGTCGCTGTTGCAACTTTGTGTGTTCTCAGGCGCTGCGGTTGGGGGCGTGCTTCCCCTGGGCCGCTTGTACAGGGTTGTGTGGCCGTGGGGCGTGATTTGAGGTCTGTGGGCTTTCTTGTGTTGTGGAAGGTCTTGTTTTAGCAGTGTTTTCATGTGTTTATGAGGGTGTTTTCTGCGTGATAGATGTGGTATTTTGCGGTGGCGGGCTAGTGTTGTCCGATTCGCTCTCGGTTCCACTCTCGGAGTCGCTAGACGAGGACTGTCGCGGCCTGGATGCTGAGAGAGTGCGAGGTTTGACACGACTCTCGTTCGGGTGGATGTCGTCATCTTCGCGCATCCTTCTCTCGGCGCGGCCCAGCGGGCTCCTCTTCAGGACATGATTGGGAATCTCTGGCGGGTCAATTATGCCCCTCATCGCCTCTTTTAAGGCAAACTCGTCGTCTGGTTTGATCTGGATGCCCTCTATTCGTGCCTCCCTCAGGGCCATCCATTTCAGCATTTCCTTGGAGAAAACCTCTGCTTCAACCAGCAATGCCAATGCATGTAGGTCTTGCTCGTAGCGGACGAGTATCTCTTCGCGTGTTTGCTCCGGCGCCTTGTCAGGGGATGCCGGGGGAGGTCTTGCTTGTGTCTGAATTCCGGTTTGTGTGCGTGTGGTCGTCATGTGTGTGGTTTCAGTGTCCATGGGGATGCGTACGGTCGTGATGTGTGAGGGTTTGGTGTCCGTGTGAAAGCGAGTGGTCAATGGTGTTATAGTTAGCATCCGCCGGCCCTCAGAAGGGCTGTTATTATTACTGCTGCCCGGCGTTGCCATTGCAACAGTGGTGTCGCAAGTAAGCACGCCGCCGAGGCTGCGCGACGAACGTTGTGCGCGAGAGGATAGGTGACTCAGCTGCATAGCGTACGCGTACACGACCGCTCGCGACGACGGCGAGAGCGTTCTTAAATGGACTCAACATATTTAGATGATTTTTGTAGTCACTGTTTTTTTACATTCGGTTCCACGCGGATGTAGTTGCGGGCACAGCTAGTCGGTAATGTGCTTTGGGACTTTGTTGAAAAACCTAACATTGTTACCTAAAAAGCGTTGGCGGTTTTGTCTTACCTAGATAATAAAAAAATACTTAAAAACGCCAACTACATGGTCCAATTGTGAATCTAAAGCATTCTTGAATCCACCTTAACACACACAAAAAAAATCATCCGATTCTATCTAGTCCATCCAGGAGGAGTTCAGTCACATACACACGTACAAAAGAATCGTTTGTGACGTTTGAATTTGTGACGTTCTGATGTTGTGACGTTGTAGGGGGTAATCTCAGGAACTACTGGTCCGATTTGAATAATTCTTACAGTGTTATATAACTCATTCATCGAGAATGGTTATAAACTACATATCATCACGCTAAGACTAATAGGCGCGGAGCACAGATGAAAAATGTTTCAAAATCGAGATGGTTTTTTCCTTTTGAGAACGCGAACGAAGTCGCGGGCAGAGGCTAGTTTTATATACAAAGATCAGTAGTCGGTATATTGGATTACGCAGTCCTTAAAATCGGGAACACTTCAGTCACTTTGTCGGGATATAATACAATTAAACGTTCATTACTTGTTTGAAAATTACTCGCGATTTGTACTGCGTAATTCAGTCAGAATCTAGAATTTTCTTTTGCGTAAGCTTGTGGAATAATTTATACACAGACTTACAAATTTGAAGCCGGGTACATTTGTATAAATGGAATTAGGATATTGTACATCCGAGTGAGCTACCATCGGCTTGTTTGTAGAACAGTATAATATCAAAATGTTCGTTGGAGCGGCATTAAATTATCTTATTCCATTATGTACAACTTGGTAAGTTTCTGCCGCGCGCGTGGCCATTTCGGACTTTCGACAAGGAGCTACGACAAACCGTTTCTTTAGAGTAATATATATAAGTAATGGTCGTGCAGTGATCGAAATTTCTAAAGGATTGTTAAGTTACAGTACTATTTAGTTTTTGATGCGATAACGTCTTATAAATCGATGAACGAAAAAACATGACTCGTTGTCACGTTCCGCCTGAGCCGAGCGTGCAAGCGTGAGCGTGGATCAAACGATAGGGAGGCGCGATCAGTGTAAGCGTTCGGCTTGTGACGCATCTATCTATATATAAAATAATTCAAATAAATTCATAAAAGTATTCAATTTTTCATCAATGTTTTTTATATCGTTATCACGTAAAATTATCGCCCATAAAGTGGTTGTACAGACAACCAATTTCTTTTTGTCCAAAAACTATACAAATTAGTAGATTGGTGACAGTGATGATTATAATTATGTACGATTATGAAGTATGAGGTATAGAAACCTATAAAGGTACCAACTCAATAGGAAAAAAATAGTAAACAATCTTTCAAGTTATACTTCTAGCGCATTATATGAAAAACATAGAATGATGAGAGTGAATTTTTATAATGCGCGCATACCGACACCTTGAAGCGACATCATGAAGGTGGTTGGTAATAGTCTATCACGTTTTCGTAACAACTCATAACTATCTTCAAGATGATTATTCAAATGTATATTTATCTACAACACGTGTTTTATGTCAGTGAAGATAAAAAATATACACATACATAGATATACACGTGTATTTGTGTGTGATTTTAAATTGTGTGGTGGCGAACGATTATTTGTTGTGAGTTTTCGTGATATAAGTATTACTTCATGTTATTTTTTTTAAAGTGTGTTTATAAATAAGAAGTTAAATGTTGGTATGAATTGTATTTGTTTACATTATAAATTATTAATATAACATTATTATTTCATAAATAATTCATTTTAATTCTATTTGATATCTTACTTAATTCTGTACACGTATTTGAAACCTTTTAAAGTCAATTATATTTTTTATATTAAAACGTTGTCAAATGCCTTCATTATTTTTTTTAAGCTAAAGAAATATTATTACTCCTTACATGCGTTAATGAGTACACACATCAGTATTTTATTGAAAACATTTTTCAACAGCTACTAAATAAAAATAAAGATATTCCGCTTCAATATATGTATTTAACCGTTTTGCATTCATCTATCTATATATAGAAAGAATATACATATTATTAGTACATAATATATAAAAAACTCTTTTCTCTGCCTCGTATATATATCTAAATATGACCTATGCCTTGAAAATGGTACTATTTACTTAACAAAGGCTATATTATGTCCATTTCTGATGACTTGTATACGCAAGATTTCATGATAATTGGTTGAATGATTAATGTGTGAAATGTAGCAAACAAATTCCATTTCGCATTTATAATATGAGTTAGGATGTTATATGTTTTCGTAAATCCGTGTAAGTTGCGCCAACAAGGTAATAAATCAGAGGCAGCCAAGAACGGACTAAATATTGCGGCCTCCCGAGATGCTTCAAGCGTGCAGGTTCGCACAATGCCTGTTTTGATGTAAGAAATATATTTTCTTAAGATAACATGCATTTGTCTAGGCAAATGTTAGCAAAAATCAATAAAAAATCAATCATTATGATCCAGTTTCAATTGTTGTGGTGAATGTAATAAACTCTTACCAAATAAGGTATGTAATATTAACGTATGTTCCAACAGCTGTACTTGAGAACCAGTTCACTTAGCATTCATAGTGATCCTAACGGCGCGGGATCTGTATTTTCCAGACTAGGCCCTCCTCTGCAGCGGCTCAAGCCTAGGTCCGTTCCCTCGGCGTGGAGTTCTTGAGTACGCTGCTCGCGCGATACAGTGACAAACGATCTTACATCATTGCGACAACATTACACATATCACCTCCATACACGTGCATGTACTCATGCTTACACATGAAAGTGAAAGGGTTTTATTTTTTTCCTTATCGAACAGTATTAGTTCAGACATAAAAAAAATTATCCGACACGAAATACATATAAAGCAAGTGTCATTGAGGTATATATGCTTGGTATACATATATATCTCAGTAACATATATACGTATGAATGTGTAGCTTAGCTTAGGTTAGCTCAGTTAGCTCGCAAATTGCATGAACTAGGCTACAGTCCGAGCCGAGCTGTGCCAGGTACTCTTGAGCTATTTGCCTAAATTAAACCGGCTGAATGCCTTAAGTATTCGGCTTAGTAGACCGGTGAAGTTGTTAAGGCCTCACTAGACCAATAGCGTAGATAGATCGAAAAAAAGGGGTCTGTATATTTGACCTAAGCAACCACCCGTTTACCCGCGTGCACTCAGAAACAGACCTTAGCTTGCCAATAACACGGACTCAATTTCATATTTAAGCATCTATACATTTTTTGGCGGGATCTTGTAATTTCATGTAGTGGATTTTATATTTTATTCATGATATTTTGCTATTCTATATTTTGTAATATTGATTGTGTTTTACGTTATATAATCTGGTTATTGTTCACAAGTGAAGTGGATGGGAAATAATAACACGGAGCATGGATTCTGTCTTGCTGCAAAAACTCCTTGAAGAATTCAAACAAGACGGCCACCATCTTGTTAGTGATTGAAATGATCGCAAGAAACTTGTAGCATTATTTGCTATTTATTAATATTTTGTGTTTTATTATATTTAGTCTCATACTGCTGGAAAATGGGATTAATCTTAAGGCTTTCTAGTGTAGTCTGTATCGTTGTAACTGAATGTAAGTTTAGATAATACACGTAGCTTGAATAATTGAGTTTGCGCGGATATTTAGTCTCACAGTGCCCGATCAAAGTATAATTTCTCAAGGGTTTGGTAAAGATAGTGTCGTATTTGAATCTTTGTATAGATAATAGCTAGAAATATTAAGTACTCTGATGTTTAATCTCTGGACAAAGTATAATTTATTAAAATTCGGGTAAGATAGAGTGTTGTGATAACTGGATCTTAGTATAAGTAATAGCTGGGACATTTAGTTTGCGCTCAAGTAATTAAACAATAGTGCCAGCTCAACAGATTTTAATTTTCAACAATTGGTTAAAAGCAGTGACGTGATAACTGAATCTTAGTATAATTAACAATGACTAGAATGAATGAGTTTACTTTAAGATATTTATTTAGCTTTATAAATTTTACTATTGGGAAAATAGTAAAATTTATTTTATCACATTAAAGCGAGTGTAACTATGAACAAGAGCTCTAGTTATACATAATAACTGTTGTTATTGTAACAAAATATAAACAACTAGCGCCATCCATGTTCACTCATTTGTAACGTTTATTAAAGTTCTATTGTCTATAACCTACGACTGCGTATTATTAACAATAACCAGCAGTTTGTCTATAACCTACGACTGCGTATTATTAACAATAACCAGCAGTGCCCGCGACTCCGTCCGCTTCGAATCTAATGTACTAAAACATTTAAATAAATCATCAACTAAATATTGTCGGTGTTAGTACAAAAAGTTAAATACCTATTGAATACTTGATTTAAAAAGGTTACGTTTTGAATGTACCGCGGTCGCTGAATGTTCGCCATTTTGCTCTTTTGTCTCGCTTTGGATAGGTTAGACTTGCGAAAAATGGATAACGCGAACTTGCCTAGGGCGAGAGCGGTGCATTTAATACGAAACCTTTATAAAGCAAGTATTTACGTATTTAACTTTTTTGTACTAACACGGATTAACTCCATTGGCTTATCTACTTTTCTCTAGTTTTCGCGTCGTCATTAAAACTATAATAACTTATGACAAATCGAATCGATTCTAATGAAACAAAGACTAAATGTTACTCGAATATATGTTTTGATGTATGACTTTATTGAAAAGGATTTATAATGAACTCAGTACTTTAGCAATTATGTCTGTTTGTAGAGACGGATATTTCAATTGAAATGTATTTTATTATTTACTAGCCTCTGCCCACGACTTCGTTCGCGTGGAATAGATACACTAACACTAACACGCAGCAGTTCTCAAAAGGAAAAAACACCCCTGTAGTGTATGCGATACAGCATACATACGCTGTCTCGTGTGTTCCCGTGTAGTAAGCACATTGCAAACGTCATTGTCACGAAAGCCGCGGGCGCGTGTAGACGATTGTGCTATAATTACGCATACGTGAACATTGTCGAGCCGGTGTGGTGCACAAAGGATACCCTACAACCCCGATTTTGAAATATTTTTCATCTGCGCTCCTCTGCTTTTGGTCTTAGCGTGGCGATATACAGCCTTTAATCATTCTCGATGAATGAGCTATATAGCACTGAAAGAATTATTCAAATCGGATCAGTAGTTCCTGAGATTACCCCCTACAACGCCACAACATCACAACGTCACAAACTCACATACTTTACCTCTTTATAATATTAGTATAGATTCCTACACACTTGTAACATTTTTTTATGAAATCTAAAAAGTACAGCGATGGTAGATTTACATTCTTATCATAGGTATAGATATAAAACTGTTAAGGTAGTTAGTTTGTCTAATGGAGAAGTTTGGAAACTTATAGCACTTAGCAGAGCCAGAGGGTCATCTGTGTAGAGCAGAGTTCTCGTATAATAGTTACAGTAAAACGATAACTTCATTCATTAAAGTCGTAATGTTACGGTCGCGACTGCTATTATTTACTATTACTGTTGAGACGTTACCTCTAGAACTCGATTCGATAGCATTTCTCATTGACATTGTAGTAATTCTGATATTTATTTTATTGCATAAACTAGCGAGCCTTAAAATAAATAAATAATAAAAAAAAAACGCTCACGGATACGATTTTTACGTATAAAAAAAATACATGTAAGCAAAAAAGGTGCGGACCAAGAATCTGCAGAACAGAAAAAAAAAACTAGCGAGCCTCATAGATGTTGTCCAGCCCTAATAATATAAAACTTTGACAAATTATATCTAAACCTTGCTCATAAATCACTTTATCTTCTGGTGAAAACACCATGAAAATTCGTTCAATTGTTTTGCAGCTTATGGTGAATAGACAGACACTAGAGGACTTTACAATATGTAATGGTTAAATATTAATAATTATTAGTAAGAGACCTACAGCATATACATCTTCCCGAAGAAAATTAATAATGAAGTAACTAATAAATTTTATTCCACAAATACTATTATTATATTGGTCAAAATAGTTTCATAACCTAATTATTTTTTATTAATGTGGAAAAGTATAACTGATTTATCTGAAGGAGATATACATATATTATAAAACTACTTTCCGTAGACCGTCTTGATATACTACGCCTTTATGCATTATTTAAGATTTAGCTAGTGTTGATAATGTAAGCAACAGAAAAATATTTTTTACAGATTAATCAAAATACTTTTATTCTTTGCTATTTTCTTTATGTGTGTATATTTATATACATATAGAAATTCAGTAAAAAATATTTAAATAGAGGTGTAAATTTTATTAAAAATCATTATGTAGTTTAGAAGATGTACAGGAGATAAAATTATGAGGACATGTATCCACCATTCACCCGCACACGGTCCTCGATCCTCTTTTTGTTACCTCGACTAAGTTTGTAGTCTAGGCCGCTGATCTCCTTAACAAGGTCCTGGTATACTCGGGCTCTAGGATTTATTACGGTTTTCCAGAGATTTTTACTGATTTTATAATTGTTTTCCAACGTAGTTGCGCTCAGAGCGGTTTGTAAGTTTTGAGATTCAAACGCATCGAGTTTTTGATAGAGGGTTTAGCGTTTGGTAGCTTCGAGGGTTTGTGTTGGTTCTTGTTGCCGGTGTAGTTAAATAAAATGCCGAAGATACGATATAGACTACTCTTTTAATACAGGTGTAACACAAGTTATAATACACACAATAAGATATAATATCGGATACATAAACACAGAGTCTTATACTAGCATCCCTACGTGTCCCGGGTGAATAGCCAAAAGACAAGTGACAGTTGTCTGGGTGACGCGTGGGTTTACACATTTATATTTATAGTTTATTACTTTTCAGCAGTGTTGCCGGTCTTATATGCTAAGGATTAATAACCAATATTAAAATTAAACATGAACTTATACACATAACATTAACAATAATATCAAGGAAGAGCGGAACGCCACAAGGGCATCACTTGCGTTCGTTTAAAGCGCGTTCAGGAAGATTAGTGGATAAATAAATTCCATTTCATTAAAACGAATGTAGTAAAGGATTTGCGCTTACACGTACCTAATAACAATACCGAATACACCAATTAGTACATTATTTGTCGCTGAAAGCGATTTTATTTTATTTATTTATTTTACTTACAAACGAGAACTCGTAGTAGCGTTTCGAAACATCGTTTGGCGGCAACGCAACCGCATAGTACCGCATTAAAATTGCATTATGCCATCGATACAATATATCGGTGTTTGTAATGCCATTTGGACCATACGAGCACTCGTATGTTCATTTATTTTCACTACCATTTATGTTTCATAATACGTGATTTTTTTTTTGTTAATTTCATACTTTATAGGTTATTAGTAAGGCTGCAGGCTTTAAGATGGTAAAACGCTGAAACTAGTGGACTGGCTTGTTTGTGAATTTGCTGGAATATCTATACTTCCATCTTAAGGCAAGGGATCTTCAAACTATATTACGTAAAACACCATTAGTATTACAAAATATAGAGTTAAATAACACAAGATTATGAATAAAATATGAAATCCACTACATGACATTCCAAGATCCAGCAATAACTCTCTCGATAACACTAAAGTTAATCAACAGTTACTAAGCAAAGGAATAAATTAAAAACACGCGAGATACAAAGGACGAAGATTGTACGATTCACAACCAATCTATCGGCGATACTTTTGTACTTTAAATAAAATACTCGAAATTGTTTCAAGAGATATATATTCTTTTTTATTCCCTTTTATATGTCACATTTTTTATATTATATTTATTTCTATGGCAACCTAATGTGCCAGCTCGTGGTAACAACAAAACGATTATACAAAGATGTTCTTAACTATTCTGTCTCTGCCTAGTCAGTATCTAAGTAGATATGTATAATATTTAGGTAGGAAGTTGTAAATCATTCTTCGAATATTATTAATAAACGGCACCTGTAATTCAACTTTCGCAGGAAAGTTTCCGGTTCTCGCGAATCAATTTGAACTTTAATTTGAATAATTAATTCAGTTCTAATTCAAATTATGTCTGACATCAGCTGGTGTGCGGCATACTGGAGATTCTTCGATAATTTAACGCTATGTATTGAATGTCTTCCTTTTATAGAAGTGTATTTTGTTGCTGGAAGATAGTAAGTGGTAGAGCCATGCATAGTTATAACAGGTTTCAGCATGAATGGGTCGTCTCGTCCGAGGTAGTACCACCGTTTCCCAGAAAACTTCCGTGAAGTAATAGCGCTTGCATTGTTACGTTTTGTTCGGTCAGTGAGAGCGCCGAACCCATCTTCCTTCCCTCTCTCCCCCTTCCTAAGCAACACAGGCTGGCATCGCACTTGCGACTCCTCTGATGTTGCTGGGGTCTATAAACGGTAGTGATCACTTGACATCAGGTGACCGTTTGCCTCTTATAATATAAAAAAATGAAGATTAGAAAACTATTCTGATTTAATAACAATATCATATTCTTAATCCTGACTAAAATTATAAATGAAAATATGATTACACGTTTGGAAATATTGATGTTATATATTTATTGGTTCTGTTTTAATATATTGATTTTAGTTAAGATTTTGGATGCAGACAGTTTTTAATTTGTAGCAATAGTATATATAAATATGTAAAAATCCAGTGTCATGATTTTTGTCTATGAAGAACTCCGAAACTACTTAACGGATCTTTACGAAACTTGGCATTTATGTATAATTTGGTCCAACTTGAGATGTAGGATAATATATTCCGATGAATAGCTTCAATATTTTTAATTACAAATTAGATTATTGATAATGTTTATTATATTAATTGTAAGTTGCATTAATCTTGAACAGATGGCGCTTTAAACTAGTTTGTCGACAGAAAACTGTAGGACTGACTATTATAGATATCTCGTAAATGGCGCTACGTTTTAATTTTACATTTCTTTTTTAAATCCAGTTTATTTTATGGTACACGTGTTTTATTAAGTTCGGCATATAATAACTGAACACAGCAACGCGTGGGTGAGTCAAGACTCGATTAGGCCTCCCACGGCAGCGGCTCAAGCCTAGGTTCGATCCCTCGGTAGGGAGCCCTTGAGTGCGTTGCTTGCGCGATACGGTGACACACAAATATACATCACCGCTACAACACTACACGATCACCCCCACACACGTGCACGTCGACACGCTTACACATGAAAGTGGAAGGGTTTACTTTTTTTCCCTTATCGAACTGAAAAACTCTCAATTTTCCGATAATAAATATATGGAGTTGTTGAGGCGTGTATGCTTGGTACACATATACGTTTCAACAACTCATACATATATGAATAGTTAGCTTGGTTAGCTAAGATAGGTCGCGATTTTGCATGCAACAGGCAACAGCCAAGCCGAGGTGTACCGTGCACCCTTGAGCTGGTTGCCAAAATAAAATTGGCCGAGTACCTTAAGCGTTCGTCTTAGTAGTCCGGTGAAGCTGTTAAGATCTTGCTGGGTCAATAGCGTAGTCATTTCGAAACAAAAAAAGTGGGTGAGTCAAAGTTTGTATATATAGTTTGTTTATAAATGGTGCGCGTTCTATTTCTTCTTCTTGCTTAAAGATTTTTTTTTGTTAGACCAATATCCTCTGAAATGCGCTCTACAAAGTCGGTAACACAAGAAGTACTTAATGTTGTAGTTGTCGATAGGCGACAGTAGCCATTTACCACTGTATGGGCCGTCAGTTTGTTTGCTGCCTTTTGGCATAGAAAATATCCAACGATTCGATGCCTGTATATCGTATGAGCTCCCATTGAAAATCACCTCTGCAGTATTGATGGTACTGCAGCATTTTGCAGGACGGTGTTAACCGTAGTTGAAGTTTTTTTGTTACTTTATACATATATAATTCTTTTTTTTTGGGTCAAAAAACTATTTCTCTTTCTTTTACGCCTGAACTACAGAATAATCATGAAATGTTGCATACACGTTGTCAGGGTAACATAAAGGTTTTACGGTACCTTTTATCCCGAAAAAAATGGTGTTCCCGAGATCAAATCTATATTAAAATGGATGAAGCAGCCATCGGAAGCTAGTTATACAACTGTTGTTAGATCTCATATTGGTTACTTGAAAGATTTCAAAAAACGTAAATAAAAGTAAAGTAAATACATATATTTAGAATGTAAATTTAACGTTTCGGAATTTAACGTTTCGAAATTTAACGGTTCGAAATTTAACGTTTCGGATATTTTTAAATTTTTGGAAAACAATTTGTAGTTGTCTAGAATAAGTAATAAAATACAATTGAATCATTTTTAGAAATCTCTGTTTCTTGAACACTTATCACTGCTCAAGTACTGCGTTCACGATAAAACCTAGAATCTTTGAATCATAAAGCATATCCTAGAGTAACATTTAGTCTTTGTTTAATACAATCGGTTCAGTCTATCAAAAATGATTCTATATTTAAAGACGATGCGACTTCAGTTCCAGAGGAAAGTAAACAAGTAGATTGACTTAATATGTTCAGATAATTTTATTAATAATTGTTTTTCTAAATACGGTTCCACGCGACCACGTCACGGCCACAGCAAGTCAAATAATAAAATTGTACCTTAAACACTGTAAAATAAAATGAAACAAAAAATTTATAACAATTAATTTTCTAAGATTGCAAAACGAAAAAAAAACAACCTCGAAATAATGACCGAACGAAACAGAAGTAACATTCCTCAGCCAATAAAAAACAAGCTGGCGTCGCGAAATTGGATGTAATGGGGGAGAGGAAAAAATAAACGCCAGAAAAAAAAAATATATTCAGTACGAATAAAAAAGAGAAAAACAGTAAATTTGCAACATAAATTACGACGAAGAATGTGTAATTCAGGAGGCTGTTGCTCGGAGGCCGCGGCCGGCAGTTAATCACAATTAGCCGACTCCGAGAGTCTTGCAGGAGAGGGAAAAATCACCGCAACATTACCGTCAATGTTTCGTTTTCTGTTTATGTGAATTGTTGTTTCACAATTGATACGTAGTTTTAGGCTATACTTGCCTTCAAGTAATAAACAAAAATATCTATAGAAATAAATTAAACTGTAGTGTATGTTTACTGTCAAATAACAGTTATTTACGAAATCGATAGGTTCGAATTTAGCAGGAGTATTTTTCGAATGTCTTTACACCCAGGGACTTAAATGCTTTCGAATTAAAAAACAAAATCTTTGAAAAAATTAATATTAACTATAAGATACTCCACATTTCAACCTAAGTTTCCTAAGGAAATATTTTGTTCGTTCCTTAGAATTCCAAAATTCGGGGACAAATAGATCTGTAATATTGAATAATATGTATTTTATCCAGAGTTGAACGCTTTATATCTTGGAGTTAAAAGCTCAAATTGGCAGATTTTTTTTTACTAATTTGGTAGCCTTTATGTCCCTAAGAGCAATAAAATATGAAAACACTCAAAGATCGTCCTAATGGATATGAAACTTACTAATTAAAAAACTAGTCCTATTTTTTTTTCTCTGTATGTTTGTTCTGACTAATATTTGAAGTGGTTAGACAGCTTTTTGATGGGACTTCAACTGGTAAAAACGTGAGAACAGCCACAGGAATAAGCTAGTCTATATATAATCACCTAACGGTAACATACGATCTGTTTTAAAATGGCGTACTAAGACCAAAATTATGGTAACCAGTGTGAAGGAAATACAGGAAAAAACAGTTCATTATTTTTCAACAACTGTTGGCATCAGGCTTAGCGAGCGTCAAATAAAACAGCGATTTAATCATAGATATCTCGCGTGTAAATACTCGTAGTATCAAACTCATTTGCTTCAATTAATACAACTTTGTCGCAATGTACATTGGACGTGCAGGGGGCCTGACATATTGGCTAAGTTAGCTGCAGTAGAAAGCTGTATGCTAGTTCGCTTAATTCTGCATATTGGTGTGCCCCTGGCTGCGTTCGCGTGAAATTACACGTATAAAAACAGTGATAAATGAAATAATTGAGCGTGTTCACTCATTGTATCATGGCTAGTGTTTTGAAGAACTATACAATTTAGTGTCTTCCTTTCCTTTTCATAACTGACCACGCGCTGGGTTTCGGAGACACAGTTTTACGATAAATCCTATTTGGGCACGAAGTAAAGAGTTCGCAACAACTTTGCCGTACAGTGAAACTATGGAATAGTTTCCAGAACAATCTCTCACATAACATGGGCGCCTCCAAGCATATAGACATTTACACAGGCCAGCAATACAGTGGCGAACCTGGAAGGATGGCGTGTTACTTGAAGGTCGTTGTTATGTTTGGATTATACTGTGCTTACCATCAGACATAGTGCAGTCACTTTGCCGTGATACAATAAAAATAATCATAGGTGTATTTAAATTCGATATTAATGGTTTATTAATCAGATCTCATCATTTGTGGACAATTCTATTCTCGTAAACCTAATAAATAGTACTATTTCTGAAATCACTGTTGTTCACATATTGATCAACACTATAATAGCCATTTGAAACCAAAATCTGCCTGAGCTTACTGTCTAGCAAATCGATAATGTGCCTTAGGATTTTGCAGTAAAACCAAACATTACCTAAAAACTGATACTGGTCTTATTGAACTCGGATATGTGTCATAATCATAATAATTTTATAATTTCCAAAAAATACTCCTTCGAGACGGATTTGAACCAGCGACCTATGGATTTCAATCTCTTACCGACTACAGTCCACCATTCTACCAACTGAGCTATCGAAGGCGTGGTCTTAGAGGAAAAATTGCCTTTCATATTTGGTATTTGAATCATTAGTATACTGAAGTTTATGGTCTGAGATTTTTCATAATATACCACCGGAATCCAGATGGTCGACATCTTTAACAGCTGTCCAGTCTTTTCTAGTTTAAAATAAAATAGTGTGTTTTGTATCATGGCCACATTGTCTTTAATATTATTATTTTTTTTATTGTAGCACGGCATAATGACTGCACTGTGCCTGATGGTAAGCACTGTGCAATCCAAAAATAATAGCGACCACCGACTGACACACTATCCATCGCCGGTCGCCACTATCATGCCGGCCTGTAAAAAGCTGGATATGCACAGGCTGATCCCGAAACGCGACGCGCAGAAGCGAATCACTATTACGGGCTTTTTCGCCATATTCGGTGGTTGCGACCCAGTCGGGCTGTAAAACCCTACCACCCCGTTTTCGCCATTGCCTCGTTCGTTATTCAGCAGGGTGCACCACGTGCAGGTGAAGTTGGCTTGGGTATCTCAAGTCTTATGATATTATTTGACACTCCTTACACCCGAAGATATTAGGTAAGTTGCGGTTTAAACGCCAAATAAATACTACTGAGAGTGTACAGATGCATAAAAAATACCGTATGTTTTGTTTGCTTCTATTTTTATAAATACTTTTAGTTTCTGTCGCTTGTTAGGCGGCTGTGACTCGACATGTCGCATAATATTGAAAGCTGAATTCAAACTGTTGTTATATATGCAACTCGGTGCAGCGGGGTGTTTGCGACATCTGCTGGTATGCCGCTTGTTAAGCTGGAACTGATTTCAAATTCAGAGACGGAATGTCTGCTGTATTGTATAAAATTCAAACGTTTTGCTTTGCTTAGCTTATAACGTTTAGCCACGATCAGAGTGCGGAATATATATTATATACGCTGTCCGTTATTTACGATTGCTTCTTTTGATAGGGTATAATTGAAATCATTAGTTTATAGCTTAAACTTAAAAATCCTTAAAAATCTGATGCCGTTTAAGCGTGTCTAAAAGGCGATAACTTTTTCCCATTAATTTATTGTGAGATTTTTCACTTTTAAGAAATTAACTCTTATCTGGTTTGTTTTACCGAGTAACTTACCAAATATTATTAATTTTCCATTTAGTCTGTTTCCTTAGGACGGAGAAAGTCTGATATGAGCGTCAAAAATTGAATTTTTTAACGCTATCACGGTCTGTGAGCGACTGACTAGGGTGGCGTGACATCGTACGATCCGAAAGGGAGGCGCATTCGCAGAGCAGGGACGTAATCCGCGGTCAGAGCCGTATTAGGCGCATTACATACTCCCCCTTTTGACCAAGAGGAGACCCTATCGACTGGTCAAAGTATAACAAAAACGCCCTAGGAACGGATTTTGTGCGGACGACCTCTACGACGCTTTGGAGCGACCGGCTCCAGACTCTCATCCCCTCTATCATGAAATCTACGAAGATCGGACAGATGATACTTCCCAATGACATCTCCAGTACGCTGCGAGGATAGAAGATAGGTAGTTGGACTCACCTTCTTTGTGACGACATAAAGACCATCCTGTTTCGGGACGAACTTGGACGTATCACCCTTAGCAGCATTACTCAATATAAGAGTATTCATCAATACAAGGTCACCTACTTCAAACGGTTTCACATCACGGCGTCCTGCATCGGCCTGCGTCTTTCGAATATCTTGTTGACGTTCCATACTCTCTTTAGCTCTAGAGAGAGACTCCATAAGCTTTACAAGATAAGGCGTAATCTAAGGAATAAAATTTTCAGATTCAGTGACAGCCCGTAAATCCGTTTGAACAGATAGAGGAGAACGAAGCTCTTGACCGAATATCAAGAAAGCTGGGGTATGTCCTGTAGGAATGGTTAAGGAGCTATTAAAAGCAAATCTTATGAAGGGTAACTTCTCTGGCCATTGGTTATTGTTTCCCTCAACCAATATGGCGAGCTGAGCCTTAAGATCACGATTTTTCGTTCCACCGGGTTGGCTTCAGGGTGGTAGAGCGGAACCAGATTCTGTTCTACCCCTAAAATAAATAAAGCCTTCTGCATTACATCAGCCACAAATTGCACGCCGTTACCGGAAATCATACGCCTTGGAAGTCTGAATCTCATAAACACTTCATTGACAAGAGTTTTCGCGCAGACCTCAGCCGTGGCCTCCGTGAGAGCGAAGAGCTCAATCAACTTACTAGCAGTATCCTCCACTATCAGGATACATCTATGACCCTGGGGACCCTTTTTACTCCGCAAGCTTTCCGGTACCATCAACTGAGGCTCCTCAGAATCCGAGTCTTCTACAAACCTGTACAGGACTCCTTGATTCAAAAGATACCCTCTATCCGTCCACCGATGAACTGACAATTCAGCAGGGCTGAATCTAGAGAGATCATTCATAGTTTTAGCAACTTCTAGGTCGGCTAACTGAGCTGCCCGGGTCGATGTAGCATCCCAGCGTGTAATATCTACAGTGATCAGACAGACACCACATTTTGAGGATGTATGGTCTTGACAGGACGACTAAGCGTGTCGGCTAACACATTAGCTTTCCGGGAGTGTATTCAATTTGTAAATCGAAAGATTGCAGTTTCAAAGCCTAACGAGCAAGCCTGCCACTCGGAGATTTGATTGATAATAGCCATTTCAGAGGCTGATGATCACTCCTAACGTATACCAGATGCCCAGACAATGGCCAACGCTTCCTTTTCAGTAGTGGAGTAGTTGCGCTCAGCTGGGGTGAGAAGACGGCTAACATACTCGAGACGATGCTCATCTTTAGGAGATTCCCCCTGAAGCAAAGCTGCCCCAAGAGCAAAATGACCTACGTCCGTTCTAAGGATGAATTTTTTGTATAATCCGGTTGTACCAGAATATGTGGCGAAGCTAGAAGCCTTTTAAGCTGTTCAAAAGCACTGGTTTGCTCTGTACTTCACCTCCAGGTCTGTGTCTTCTTGGTAAGGTGAGAAAGAGGCTCAGCCACCTTAGCAAACTCTGGTAAAATTTTTCTAAACCAGGAGCAAGTCTGAAGGAAGGTACGAAGTTGTTGGAGACCAGTTGGCTCCTTTATTTCTACAATAGCACGTACCTTATCTTCGTCTGGGGATATACCACCTCGTGATATCACATGCCCGAGGTATTTAATCCGTTCTCTGGCGAAAGTGCATTTATCTAGATTCGCCCGCAGTTTGAAAATGCGTAGACGTTCAAATACCGCACGTAGATCTGAAATATGACTGGTGTAATTTTCCGAAATCACCAAAAGATCATCCATGTACCCTAGAATAGTTTTATCACATAGTGTATGACTAGACCTGAATCGGTCAATTAATCGTTGAAACGTAGCTGGTGCGCTTTTAAGACCAAACGGCATGCGTTTAAAACGATGTGTACCAAAAGGAGTGACAAATGCCGTTTTATCCCGGTCAGATACCTGCCAATATCCGCTACGAAGATCCAATGAGCTCATCACACAACCCTTCTTGGTAGACTGTAACAGCTTATCGATGCGTGGCATAGGATACGCATCTGTCTTGGTAACCGTTTTCAATTTACGATAGTCTACACAAAACCTATACCTATTATTAGGCTTAGGCACCAGAACATATGGCGACGCCCAAGCAGATTTACACTCCTCAATCACGTCCTCTGTCAACATACTGTCTAACTCGACGCGCATTATCTCTTTCTTCGCAGGCGTGACGCGATATTGAGGGACAGCAATAGGCTCTCTGGCGCTCTGCAAATGGTGTTGGTTCTCCCGTTACATTAAAAATATCGGAATACTCACCTAATAGATTCTCCAGGGAAGACCTCTCTGACTTTGATAGTGTGATGCCCTCGTCTTCACGTAACACGTTCACAGAGGCGCATTGAACCGGGTCTTGTGGGATTTCCCACGTCAGAGGGTGTAAGATCTGAGGCCGGTCACTTGTGCACCAAGTATACTTAGAAAAATTAAGAATCATCTTCGCTTTAATAATAAAACCTACAAGGTTTCATTGTTAACCGCGTCGGGTAAGATAACAAATTCAATCAGCACTATTAGAGAAACAAGATGAACGTCAACGATAGTTAGTAGTACCCTAGTATTTCTAACAATACCGTCCGCAAGTTTTATTACCATAATTTCGGAGCGAAAGTTTAAACCTAAACCTTTCAATAATACATAAAGCGAATTACTTGCTATACTGCGACGCGCGGCGGTATCCAATACTCGAACCCCCTCGGGTTCTCTGGGCGGCTGTGACGAAGTATATTCCATATCCTCGACATTCTTAGAGAGAGATTCTTCTATAGACCGTGCCCTTTCTATCAGTGTTTCAATGCCATTTACGAGATCTCTGGGCAACCGTTTTCTAATCCTCTTATGTAGTAAACCGTATATCATATCCAATCGTGCCTCCTCTGACAGTTGATATGGTAATTTTGCCAGCAAAGCTCGTATCCTCACAATAAATATATCGGCTCGAACCAAACCTTGCTCAGCAGCAAAGATGTCTCGATATAATTTATATGCAGGGCGTGGTATACCGTATACCGAGCGTAGGCGTTTCACAGCCTCTGACCACGACACTATTTCGTTTCGAATTCCACGCCACCATACTACCGCTTCGCCGTGAAGTAGCATGGGAAGTCTTCGAAGAGCCATATCGTCGCTAACTGATGTACATGTCTATAAATGCTTCATCAAAAGAGATTCTACAAGCTTCTGGTTCGCTTCGGCCTGTGTCTTAGAAAAGGCGGCCAAAAGCGAGGATAGCTGGTCTCCAGATATAAGCACAGGTGCTACAGGCGTTGTTTGCACCGATTTCAAAGATCCTTCACTTGAACTGGAGTCTCCGTCAGTATCTTTGTCGTTTCGAACTTTTCGCGGCGGCATTATGTTTGCGTACGTCGGTATTTCAAAGTATTACTAATGAATTCAAGACCAATACGTTGGGAGCCAGTTTAACGCTATCACGGTCTGTGAGCGACTGACTAGAGTGGCGTGACATCGTACGATCTGAAAAGGAGGCGCATGCGCAGCGCAGGGACGTACTCCGCGGTCAGGGCCGTATTAGGCGCGTTACAATTTTTATTTTTGGATAAGATTAAAGTTTACGTTTATCAAATTTACATATGAAAGAGATTCATTATTTTTTTGTTTGAAACTAAAAAAAATTGTTATGGATATATACTTTAATATAATATTAATTTGTACCCAATTAATTGATAGGGATGAATTGATAGGGCCATGTCAACTACTAACCCTTTCGTTAACAGCGAGACCGCGCTACTAATCATGCGGTGCTGTCGCTACTATCTAATTGTTTTTGCTTTCATATATAGAATAGAACTGTCGTCTGACTTCCCTTTTATTCCAAACTAATTATATGATGATCGGACGGGCCTTTCCAGCTTTTCCAGCCATTTTAGACGAGCGCTTAATGTACTCAGCCGTAACAAGCTCAAGGATGTCAAAGAGGCCGAACCTCAGCTTGGGCTGCTGCCTTGAATACAATATCGCGTGTCGATCTAAAATTGTCGTCGACTGTATGGTAACTTGTCTTTATATCTGGTAAAATAAAGGGGTAGAAATGTCTAGAATTCATATTTGATTGTTTTGACCGATAGCATTAAAGGAGGGGGAAATTGCAAAGGATGTTATTTTCTGAAATTGTTGGTCTGTTTACAAGACTCGGAATGATAAGAATACCATTACTGTGGATCGTCTCCGCTCTATGAAAGAAGATTACATTTGGCAGAGTTCCGAATGTCAAGACGGATGTAGTCCGGTGAAGCTGTTAAGACCTTGCTAGGTCAATAGCGTAGTCAGTTCGAGAAAAAAAAGTCAAGATGGATGTTATGGTGTAATTTGAATGGATGAGATTAAAAATGAGTATATCAGAGAAAGCCTGAAAGCCGTGCTAGTGATGGAGAATTTGAGGGGTAATAGGTTAGCATGGGATGGACTTGTTCTGAGAAGAGGTGAAAGTTATGTCACTTGAGAGAAATAAAAAATAAAGTTGGTAATATATAGGGGCAAAGAAAGACCGGAAAAAGTATGGACGGTTTGCAATAAGTTGATAGAAGATTGTGGAAGACAGAAACATGTTCTGCTAATTTTAGTTAAGTTACAAAAGGGTAAGAAGATAATGAAGTACAAACACTATGCTTCTAGAGTTTTATTTTTGTGTTAATAAAGGTATCTTAATTAAAATTGTATCGTACCGAAAAGTAATAACAACTATTATATGACATAATTTATACTTGAAAATAAAGGCAAACATGAATGAAGTGGGATGATGCGATGCGACGCACGGACGCCACTAATTACGTGCCAATCGTTATTATCGGCTTTATCCAGAGAACAACATACCATGTAATTAATAAAACACCCTTATAATGTCAATTTCCCTGAATATGTAGGGCTATGTACTGTTTGTGCTAAATATTGCATAAGCATAGAATACATATGCTAGATACTCGCACATAATTATGCCCGTTACTGGTAGAAGCTACTTGCATGCGCGTCGAGATTCTGTCCGTAGTTCGCGTGCTAGTACAAAGCATACCATGAGATCGCAGCTTGATTAATTTTCTCCACTCGCGGAAAAGTGGGTAGGCAGACTTGCTTGTGAAGAAGCTTTATTCTAGAAATTGGCATGCCACCTACAGGTATGTGTATCATGGCTTCACGAAATGCCAGTAACCAGCATGCCGGTTTATCAGCACCTGGTACGCCATTTGCAGGCATTCTGAGCTATATTATTTATCATTCAACAGTAACAGGTTTTTTTTCGAACTGACTACGCTATTGACCTAGCAAGGTCCTAATAGCTTCATTGCGTTAGGGATTGGATAAAACTTCAAATTCGCTTTTGGTATTGGTAAATATATAAAATTATTACGCATTGTTATACTTTTAACTGATGCGTTATGGATAGAATATTCTTCACTTTGGTTATTATATTTTAACATTCGAATGTATTGTATAGGTATTTGGTTGAGGGTAAATATCTGGTAGTAAATACATGAGTATTCCTAAGATAAGTGTAGGTGATGGGAAGATAGTAAGGTTGAATTTCCTATGGAATGGAATCGTTTGAATTGTTTAGTTGAGTTTAAAATTCGGTAGCAAGAATAGACTTATCAATTAGGTTAAATTAATTTAACAGTTTGGACGCCGATCAAGTAAAAATAATTACTTGTCTGGAGTTGGCTGATAGTGGTTTTTGAGTACTGGTGACTGTAACGTGTATCGAGAATCTGAATTATATATCCACAGTGTGATCAAGAATTACATTCTCGATTAGATGCTCTAGTCCCACGCTGTATCTGGGAAAACAAAATCGTTCACAAAAGGTGAGGCCAGTTAAATGGTTGAAGTTAAGTATTAATACACCTATTTATATATTGTTTTATTTATACGTGTGTCTATATTTGAAATTTCACGCGAATGAAGTCGCAGGTACAGCTAGTTTGATATAAAGTTAAGTTTTAAGAATTCACGTTTATTTTTTCTTATTGCGGAGACGTGAGGCAAACGGTGTGTAAATTAAATTATTCTCTGTACATTAAATATATTGTTAAGATAACAATTGACGCGGACAAAATCGCAGGTCGTGCCTAAGTTAATAAATAAAAATTGTATGAGATTAAGTTCTAAGATAGAATGCCTTAAAAACTGTATTTACTTGATATTGTTAATGCATAAAGCGTTCTCCGAGAGCTCGACCGCTTTGAGACGCAAGGCGAGAATTTCTTTGTACGTTATACGACTTTGTAAGCTCAAAATGAGACAAAATCAATAGCTTTCGAAGCTGCGGTGTGCGGTGCCGTAGCGTAAATACGGGCTTCCGTTTACTTCGTTTACGTTCGCGCTTGTTACCAATATATTTTTTATTTGTTTAGACCACAACCAATATGGTTTTGAAATTGGGTTATTTTTATACGGCATTAAAATAGTGAAAAGCTCTGAAGACCTTACAATGTTAACTGCCTATTGTATCATATACATAGTTTTCGTCAAGTTAGGTCTGGGGGTTAATTTTGCTCCCGCACACCCGATTAGGCCTCCCACGGCAGCGGCTCAAGCCTAGGTTCGATCCCTCAGTAGGGAGCCCTTGAGTGCGTTGCTTGCGCGATACGGTGACACACAAATATACATCACCTCTACAACACTACATGATCACCCCCACACACGTGCACGCCTACACGCTTACACATGAAAGTGGAAGGATTTACTTTTTTTTTCCCCTTATCGAACTGAAAAACTCTAAATTTTCCGATAATAAATATATGGAGGAGTTGTTGAGGCGTGTATGCTTGGTACACATATACGTTTCAACAACTCATACATACTCGTATATGAATAGTCAGCTAGGTTGCTAAGATAGGTCGCGATTTTGCATGCAACAGGCAACAGCCAAGCCGAGGTGTGCCGTGCACCTTTGAGCTGGTTGCCAAAATAAAATCGGCTGAGTGCTTAAGCGCTCGCCTTAGTAGCCCGGTGAAGCTGTTAAGATCTTGCTGGGTCAATAGCGTAGTCATTTCGAAAAAAGAAAAAAAAAGTTTCGTCAAAGACTAGGTAGAAAGTTTGAAATCGCTGTTCTTTGAAAATTACGTTGTATACCGCAATAACATATAATACTTACAAATCAAGGAGTGTAACTATATACAAAGGGAGATATTAATATTAAATTTATTCTATCTTCAAAGAGTTGTTTACAAAAACAGTTATATTAAAGTATAATGTCTACAATTGTTTGCATATTGGTGGATTTCGTAAAAGACTAACACGATTTAAATACTATAACTGTAACAAATTGCTCATCCCATGTATCAGACTGAGAAAGACCAGAAACAGACCTTTACATAATAATATTAGGTTTTACAATAAAGTCCCAAAGTAGCATACCGATTTCACGGCTTAAATGTTCAACCAATAATCATGACATTATATGTTGTCAGGAATACAAAAAAGGATATACAGTAGTTTTCATCCAGAAAAAAGTACTATCTGTGCGAGTAAAACCACGAGAAGATGCTAGTTTATAATGTAAGCAAGTAAGTACACGCGGACGAAGTTACTTTGGCCTAACGCCAACATGCAACGAACGATCTCAAAGGAAATAAAAAAGATTTAGAAACATTTTTCATTGGTGCTCCGCTCCTATTGGATTCAGTGTGATGATATATAGCTTTCCTCGATAAACGAGCGACTTAATAATGAAAGCATCTTTCAAATCGGATCAGTAGTTCCTGAGATTAGCACGTTCTTTTTTTATCTCATACGGGGTAAATGAACATGCGAGTCACCGGTGTTGTCATCACCGCCGTCTATAGACACTAACAACACTAGGGAAATTGCTAGTGCATTGCCAGCCTGTGTTTGGGGGGTAGGGGGAAGAGTAGAGGAAGGGGATGGGTCAGGGAGGGAAGGTGGGCCTCTAGCGCTTTCACTGACTGAACGAAATGCAACAATGCAAGCACTGTTACTTCACGTCGGTTTTCTATGAGAGGTTGGCACTACCCCGGGTTAACCGACCCATTCATGTTAAAATCAGTAATAACTTCAGCGGGGCTCTACCACCTACAAACCTTCAACCTTCAGCGAAACACAAAACCCTCCAGCTTTATAATATTAGTGTAGATTGAGTTACCAAAATTTTATTTAATAGTAAAACGTATGTAACTATTTGCAAAGCTCGCTATAAATCCGGCTAAAAGAAAAATCAAATATTTTAAGGCGAACTCAATAAAACTTTTAAAGAAAATAAAAAAAGGAAAGGAATACGGAGCTCTCCATTCTGCATAAATCACTGCGGCGGAGTATAATAAATCACTTCAGGTGGCGAGAGAAATAACGATTGGGAGAGACCTCTTCAAAACAAACTTGCTAGCGAGCGATGTACCAATTGAGGTGTTTTTCATACTGGACCGCATTCATACGATACCACGGGGCCCTCGCACCCCTGTTTCAAACTTCTTTCCGTAATTATCATTAAAATATAATAATAAATTCTATACTAGTTACTATTTTTATATATTAACACTCATTTTGTATATCATTTTCCTAAAATATTTAATCTTATAAGAATAATACTACTTACTACAATCCAATTGTACGTATAACTCGTTAGTACAATAAGCTCACATCTAAGCATATCTCATTAGAAATATCTGTCCTTGATCATTTAAGTTCAAAAAATTAATTAAACAGATTTCATATCCGTGACTATTTAAACAATAGTCAGTAAATTATACCTCTTGTTATATATTTGCCATCTGGTTTTCTTTTCTAATTAATAAATGAGTAATAAAATAAGAAGGAAATCAATTAAAAAACAATGACCCATTTAGTATCTACCTTCCGAGCTAACATAAAAATTTGCATCGGATTGTAAGTAGCTATTCTATCCCATTAAGCCGTGAACCAGTTAGCATATTTTATCCTGTTAAAGATCGTTAATAAGTTATTAATATAGGAAAAAAGCATCCGAAATTTTGCTATAATTCGGTTTCTGTGTGAAAAATACAACGAAAAATAAAACTGAGGATTTTAATACGGTACCAACTATCTTGACCAAATTAAACTAAAATAGGTGACCCTTCAATTATAAACACATTGAAAGTCGCTCAGAAATACACAAATAAAACACACACATAAAACGGAATTTATACCTAAAATTAATCTTTCATTTACAAATGACTCGACATTGGTATCAGGCAACAGCCAAAGCCGAGGTGTGCCGTGCACCCTTGAGCTAGTTATCAAATAAAATCGGTTGAGTGCTTTAAACGCTCGCCTCAGTAGTCCGTGAAAGCTGTTAAGAACTTGCAAGATCAATAACGTAGTTAGTTTGAAAAAAAATCTCGACATTGCTAGATTCAACATCTCTCAAAAAAATTGACAAAACCGCGATAAAGTAATAAACATTCATTTCTAACTATTTTAGATATTCCAATACTTATCGTAATTGTAACGTAAGAATCGAGTTTCAAGTCATTTTCCGTTACAAAAGTTATTTAATTATGTATACTCTATTTAAAACTTGGTGGAAATCTTTTTTTTTTCTTAACTTGTCTTCCCAAAAGGGTCATTTGGAATTAGTAAAAGATACGGAGAGAGGCCTGAGCGCAATTTGATACGATTCAGTACTTACTCCTTTGACATGTTGCATGAGCATAATGTTAAGTCACCAAGTATGTTGGTGGAAATCAAAGCCAGCGAAATAATCAGGTGTCTCATAAAAATTTGAAATGTTGTAAAATCAGTTATTGCATAGGGCAAAATCTTTATACAGTTATTTATATGTTTTCATTCATACTAAATTAAAAATAAAATAGTTATCCCTATGCAGTAGAGCCCTTAGGCTGGTTTCTAACCAAAAAAAACCTATATGACGCAGTGGTTTATGTTGAACAATTTATAAAGTTTAAAAGTATTTTCTGGTGCCAATTTTAAGAGAACCGAGTGTGGAACAAATTGTTAATACAAATATTAATCCGGGGAGAGTTCACCACAGCGCCACCTGCTGCCGGTCTATATATAAAATTAATATGGAGTATTCGTTATTATCAAGTCTTTTTAATATAACCGATGTCCATTTTTTATTACACAGTTTTATAAATAATTGAATGCTACTCCCTAAATCACCAACTAATATGTTTATAGTAAATTGGTATTAAATCAAAAAATTATATTACAGACAAAATACTGGTTGGCTAGCATACTTATTTTAGTACTTAAATCTAGCAATTCATGTATATTTTTATATTTGTATATATTCAGGATCTCGGAAACGCTGTCAGCGATTTACGTGAAACTTAATATGTAGGTGGTTTCGGGGACGATAAATCGATTTAGCTAGATTTAATCCATGGAAACCTTTTTTATCAGAGTTTTATATTATTTTATATTAAGGTAAATTTCGCCACCGCTGTCAAAACAAAAATAGCTCAGATGGAAATTGGTTGCGTCGAAAATACGTGTAACCCCAGTTCGAAACCGAATGACAGCAAAAGAGATATCTTTTTTTATATTTTTTTCCATAAAAAATGCTAATTTTGTGAGGCAAATCTAACAGTTTATTTTAATTTAAAAATGCTTTTGAAGAACTGAGCTGGGCTCGGTCGACCAGGTACTTTTCATAATGCCATAGTGGTGTGTACCTAATTTCCAGTATGGGGCTGTTCCACCTGTCTGCGGACAGCATTCAGGATGGTGTCAGTGCTGGCGTGTACCCCTGGTGTGACTTAAAAGACATAAATTCTTGCCTTCGCCAACATGACTGAGGCGTTGGAGTAACGCGGCTACCTCATCAGCACCCTGAATGCATTGTTGTATTATATGCGTTGATCAGTGTATGACCTCTGCATATAGTTGACCCACAGACTGCATGTAGAAAATGACTGACACTAAGCTGTAAACAGCGTAGTCTTAAAAATTCTGATATGAATCTTATCAATAGATGCATATACACGTTTGTTTGTTACGCTTTCACGCGGTAATTACTGATTCGACGATCATGAAAGTTTCCATACATGTTGTCAGATATACAAAAGAGGACATGGGGTACCCTTAATCCAGAAAAAAAATGTATTCTTCCAGAACGGGTGAAGCCGCGAGCGAAAGCTATTATACGAATATTACCGCCTACGTGCTATGGTTTATTACGTATAATATCTATTAAAATCATCAAATCATTTTGAATTTAGCCATAGGCGCTGCCATATCGGCCTTGGCAACTTTGCCAAGCGCCTTTCACTTTATCCCTACTCTGCGGGCGGCTGTAATGCGATAGATGAATGAAAGTAGGTGGTAGTTTTTGACGTTCATAAGCGCCTTATTAGGGCCTAAACTGAATAAAGAATTTTTGATTTTGATTGTTAAAGATTTTTGATGAAAAAAAAAACATTTTAAAAATAAAAACAATTATCTCTTTCATCAAAATTATTATTATTTCAGAGTTCGAATATGACTTAATGAGAATTGTCGTTGCTTTACAATTTGTTGTTGTATTGGACCCCTAACATGCATATCTTAATACGTCTCTGATGGTTGAAGCCATTACTTACGTCTTGTTCCTTTGCTAGGTGAAATGGTCGTGTAATGTCTTAACTATTACCGCTGTGACTAGTTCTATTCTCTACTGCCTTATTGTAAAGGTTTTTTATTGGAGTGAATTTTTTTTGGGAAGGTTTTGAAATTATAATTGGCATCCTTTTTATGTGTGGTGAGGGTAAACGCTGTGTTGAATAGAGTGTTGAAAACATTGGTTCTCGTCCGATCGGCGACGTTAAGCGACGTTGGGCACAGTCTACACTTGGATGGGTGATCGCCTGAGAACACCGCGTGATGTTGGTATTTTGTTTTATTTGTGCAGTGTGCGGGTTGCGGGTTGCGGGAAGCCAAATTTGCTTTATTACTACTATCTTATATACACTACATTTAAACTAAAGTGGGCGAATTGTAGTCCGGTGAAGCTGTGAAGGGCTAGTAAGGCTAATAGTGTAGTCGGTTCGAAAAAAAAAGTTGAAATGATTCCCAGTAATACGAAAGTGTCACTTCTATCGTGTGTCTTTACGACACACTCTGTTTTTTAATTTAATTATCTACACATAAAATATGAAAGTAAACTGCTATACATGTAAATACTAAATTTAGAAATTTTTGAGCTGCACTATAACGCGGCTTTTAAAAAATGTTAAATTAACATATGTTCGAAAGAGACACGAAAAAAGGAATTTTTGGGCCACCGTAATGTGCATATATACTCGATTTATATATAAAATGGGGTGTAAGGGGTTTCGAATAACATCTTAAGACTTGAGACACCCAAGCCAACCTCACCTGCACGTGGTGCACCCTGCTGATCAACGAACGAGGCAATGGCGATAGCGGGGTGGTAGGGTTATACAGCCCGACCGGGTGGCAATCAGCATGCATATGGCGAAAAAGCCCGTCATAGTGACTCGCTTCTGCGCGTCGCGTTTCGGGATCAGCCTGTGCATATCCAGTACCGGGCGACCTTCGTCATTATGGCCGGCATGACAGCGGCGACCGGCGATGGATAATCTGTCTCTCGTTGGTTGCCGATGTTTTTAGATTGTACTATGCTTAACATCAGGCTTAGTGCAGACACTTTGTCATGCTTCTATAAAAAAAAAAAAAAATAATAAAATTGTAAGACAAAGCAACGTGTTATACAATATACAGTTATATAAGAAAAAATCTCATTCAAACGATATCACATAAATAATGTATGCGGGCTATGTTACTACATAAGAAAAGCACACAGCGAATAAATGAATAAGCGAATGAGGCTTCCAGAATGATTTGCTTGTTTATATCATGCGAGATATGAATTTGTACGCGGAAATGTAATCTTCCTTGAATTTTCAATATACAGCTTCTGTTCTGTATACACGAATAGCATTAATAAATTTATGGGAATCCTTTTGTGTTAATTTTTCTTGGTATTTTTATATAGAACTAGCTGATCCAACAACGCGTTGTTGTGGGTCACTTATTACATTGTTGATTTTTTTAATGTCATAAAGGAGGCAAATGGTCAGACGGGTCACGTGATGTTAAGCAATCACCGCCGTTCATAGACACTACAAACACCACGGGAGTAATAAGTGCGTTGCCAGCCTGTGTTGGGTGAGGGGGGATATGAGCGATGGAGAGAGGAGAGGGAAGGAGGAGGAAAGAGGGGAGGAGAGAGAACGGGAAATGGGACTCCGGCGTTCTCACGGACCGAACGAAACGCAACAATGCAAGCATTGTTACTTCACGTCGGTATTTCTGTGAGAGGGTGTTACTATCCCGATTGAGCCGACCCATTCATGCTAAAACCAAACTTAGCTTTGCCACTACTACTACTAATATAATGACTAAAAATATGATAAATTATTTGACAATATGGATATGAATATGGATATGGATAATCTCTGCCTAAAAACTTGATATAGAAAAAGCAAGGTTACATAGTAAATGCCTTAACAAAATACAAACACCATAAAATAAGCTAGAGTTGAAATATAAATTCAAAATTACAATCTATTAGATATCTGTAACTATTGGTCCTACAGTTTTCTGTTAACAAACTAATTTAAAGCGCCATCTGTTCGAAACTTATGAACCTTAATATTAATAACAATAGCCAACATTAACATTAATTTAATTTTAAATAAAAAAATATTGAGGCCATTAATCAAAATATATAAAATCAAAATCACTTTGCTCAAAGAACTTATGAATGTCAAACCTACCACGGGTTCGTAAAACAACCCAGTCATCAATAGGAACCGGCAAACAACTCGATTTGGTTTACCTTTTTAACAAATATATATTAAGTTTTGAATATATTACGTACATGTCAGAAACTTTTTTAATAGATTCATATATTATTATCCTATCTCTCAAACTAGACCATATTTTACAAAAACACCAAGTTTAATGAAGATTTTTTTTTATATCATATAAATATCATTGTGATCACCGTCGTCCATAAGCACCAGCAACACCAGGTGAGTTGCAAGTGCGTTTCCAGTCTGTGTTTAGAAGGATGGGGGAAAGGCGAAGGGGGGAAAGCAGAGGAAGAGAGAGAAGAAGGGAGGGGAAGAGCGAGGTGGGCTTCCGGCACTCTCACTGACTGGACGAAACACAATAATGCATCCACTGTTATTTGACGTAGGTTTTCTGTGAGAGGGTGTTACTACCCCGGACGAGCCGACCCATTGATGCTGAAACCAGTTATAGCTTCAACGTGGCTCAGTCACTATTAAAATCAGTTGAGGAGTTTCGGAGTTCATTGAGGACAAACATCATGACACTGGATTTTTATATATTTACAAGATATTGTGTGTCTTTGAGATACATTTTATTGTTATTGGACGTTACATTTTAACTAGCGGTTTTGATTACTTTTTTCCGCTCGCGATTCCCTACACTAGTGCCATGTTACACGGTCCGCCCGCATTTCTTATCGAACCTTTTTTTTTTTTTATTAACGTGGGGAAATCCCTAACGGATACCCACCCTCCCGGGGGAGAGGGTGGGTTATGTCCGACTCGCACGGACTAAAACCCCACGGTGTACCGTCGGCCGCATGTTAGGAGCGGTCAGGGACCGTTCTGGCTCTCTTCCTGAGAAACCGCCCCTGCGGCAGCCTGGCAAGTTCGTCGCCAGGCTACGTCCTACTATAGAGAGGCAACTGGGTACACAACCAGTCATCTCCCCTCGTCAGCCGAACCTGCGCAGTGAGGGGATGAGCCCCCCGGCTACATCCCCTCAGGTCCGGCTACGGTAGCGGGAGTAGGCGAGTGTTCTGCCTCCCCCTTCTTCCGGCTACTAGAAGATTGGTTGCCAAAAATATTATAATAAACAAAACAGTCACTTTAAATATACTACTGCGAGAAATATCCGGTCGTGGCATAAATAAATATACGCTATTTGTTTAAATCAATTTAATATTTGAGCTAGATGAAAAACAAATAGAATAATCTCTAAAATATTATTATTTGTATACAAAGTGAAACAAAGAATACAATAGCATTGATAAACAATTCGCCAGAAACAAAAACGCCACGCAACGCCGCTCCACCGCAATCAAATAAACCGGCTTGTATTAAGGTACAGAAATTCAATTTACCGCTAAAATAAAACCTTTTTTCTCCGTATCGCGGCTTTAAAAACAACCGTAAGTAAACAAAACGTCTCGATTCTATAATTGAACGATAAAACCGTAAGCCCCGGCGACATTAAAAGTGAAACCTAATAAAATTTGACTGCGCCTGATCTGCTATATTGACGTATTCGTGTACAAGAATTATATATACAACGGTTTTATTTCTGATGTTGGTATTAACCTAATATTATTTACTGTGTAATGTTGTAAGCAAATAAATAATAGGGAGCTTCTGGCGGGATTTTAGTCTGTCATGTAGTGACTTATATATTTTAATTACTTAATAATAAAAATATATATATAAAAAATACCTTGGTAAATTATTTACCCAAACCTTCCTCACTTCATCTGATGGTGAAAACAGCATGAAGATCCGTTTAGTAGTTTTTAAACTTATCGCGAATAGACAGACGTGGCAGAGGATTTAGTTTTATAATACGATCTTGTGTTCTTTGACTTTCTATTGTGTAATATTGCTGGCATTTTACGTAACATACTTTATTGTGCACAAGTGGTTGGGAAATAATACCATGGAGAATAAATTCTGAGATGTCACAAAAACTCCCTGGAAAGTTCTAACAAAGAAGCCACCATCTTGTGAGAGCATGGAAGTTATCAGAAGATACTTGTGATGTTATTACCATCTCGATAATGGCAGTAATATAGATATGGAAGATTGCTTATTAAAATTAAAGTTGAAAAAATATAAATAAAATAAATAATAATAACAAAGTACCTCAACTTTAATACTAAAAAAATCGTTATGATTATACACGGATATTATAATGCTTGAGAGATAGTTTTGAAGTTATACTCAAATTAGCGTATTTGGAAAAAATGGTTAGCGAACTTCTACGATGTGCGCCCACATCAACACCTAAACGCGACACCATGAAGTTGGTTGGTAACTGTCTGTCAATTTTTCATGAGAATTGACAACTATATTTACACACATTATTTTTATTTCCTGGAACGCACTTATCTCTAGACGGATCAGTCTGATTTGAAAGAAAAAGTTTTTTTATTTTATACCCTACTAGCTTTTGCTCGCGGCTTCGCTCACGTTAATGTATTTTTGATCTATCCTTTGGGAACGGCGTGTTGTACCCCGTGGACTTTCCTGTACTCCAGATATAGTGTATGCAAAACTTTATGGTGGTCGGTCGAGTTGTTATGGCGTGAAGTTGACTCTTGTAAATCTCGTGTGTCAATATTTGAGCACCTCACCTCTTAATAACATGTGTCGCTGTGGTCAAAGTATTAGTCTATTACTGGACAAAAATCTGTTAAAATAAAGTCAAAAGTAGGTAGGCGTAAGAAGGCGCTCATGTACATCAAAGTCACCACCGATTCAGAAAACAATCCAGTCGTCGAGAAGAATCGGGAAGAAACTCATTCTGGTTTATATTTTCATGACAACCACAGATAACATACATTGACAAACCACAGAGAGTAACATTCGTCTTTAATGGATGTACACAGAGAAAGGCATAATTTCCAGACGTCACCATCGTTCACATATTGATCCAATCTATATAGCCTCTAGACATTAAAACCCGTTTCAATGGTACTCAAATTTTTTGTGTAAGTCTTATTTATTTATTTATTTATTAGGAAAACTAACATCTATAATATACAATACATAGTTAAAAGAATAGAAAACATGAAGCTATTTATAAGTCTTCGCTCATATAAAACAGAATACAATCACTTGCATTATACAGTATTAAGTAAACATTATAATAAAACAGTCTATTACTACTTGCAATCGCTATCATTAAAGAACATCCTTGTTAAAAACGTTGTCGCCTTATCTACAGAAGTATTCAATAGGCCAAAATCACCAATCTCGCTTATGGTGTTGAAGGAATGATTAGCTCGCCATAAATATGAATTATATGCCGATAATTAGTGGAAACAGTGGGCAGTGAAAGAGGAGGGCTCGTACGTAGGTTTTTGTTCGGGACATTGATAGATAATTTCGATAGTAATTCGGGATAATCGACAATATTAAACGCAATTTTGAGTAGATACGTAACATCAGCTATTTCTCTTCGCTTTACAATATAATAACTCGTAATAAAAATAGATGACGCATTTTTGTAGTATCATTTTTCACAGTTTCTGTCATCTACGAAACTTCTGGTAATCTAAAGTCATTGTAACAGAATACAGCCGTGACGTTCCTAGCAATAAAGTTCATATTAATGATTGTTTTAGAGAGGATCGTAAAATTTAGTGCCGCGGCGGATTGAGAGAGGCCTAGTCGCTTTCACATACGTCTTATGCGACCGTAAATAATAATGTTTAGAAGCCTATTTATATTTATATCATCATTTTCCTGCTATAAACATAATTAACAATGATAATGGAGTCGTGTAAATAGTAAGGGTACTCTAATCCTAGAAAAAGTGACAAACTAATCGTTAAATGCATCAAACTCAGTAAAACCAGTAACAGGTTTTTAGGTAATAGTCTTAGGTTTTACAACAAAGTCCAAAAGCGTATTACCGATCTGCCGGACTGTACGTTTAAGTGCTAAGTCGAGCGGGTTTTGGTGGCACAAGGCTATTATAAAGTAGATCAATATGTGAATAATGGTGGTGTCTTGAATTGACTCCTCTCTGTGTGCATCCATTAAAGACGATTATAACTTATAATGTATCATACTATAAAACTAAATCCACTACCAAGTCTGTCTGTCTGTCTGTTCGCGACAAACTCAAAAACTACTGAGCAGATTTTCATGCTGTTTTCACCAGTAGATAAAGTGATTCACGAGGAAAGTATATAATTTTTTTTATCATTACGACGGGTCAACGTCCTCCAGGCCCGCTAGTTTTAAATATATATATGTTAGGAAGGTAAACCCGATCAAGTTTCTTGTTTGTTTCTTTTGGATGACTGGGTTGTTTTTAGAATTGATAGTAGTTATGACGTCCATAAGCGTCTTCTTAGAACATCAATTGGATGAAGAATTTTTAATTTTTATTTTATGGCAAAATATAAAGGATGGCAAGAGGAGAGGAGAGAAGGAATAGGCGGCCTTATTTCATATAATACCAAGGCTTGTTGGGGATAAATGAGGAAATGATGATGGCTTAGTTCATAGCATGTTAGGACACCACGTCGATAGACGTAGGTGCGAATACTAACAATTGAGAATGAGGTTTTGGTGAAGGAAAAAATCTTGATGATTCGCAGCTACGTCTATATGCTATGGCATAGTCGTAGATCTCTTTCTAAGTTCGCTTGGCTAGTTTTTTTTTATTATAGAAGGCAAACGAATAGGCGGGTCACCTGATGTTAAGTGATCACTGCCGTTCATAAACACTAGTAATACCAGCGGAATTTCAAGTGCGTTACCAACCGGTATCAGGGGTGGGGGGAAGAAGAGAAGAGGAGAGAGGGTAGGTGAGGAGAGGTGGGCTTCCAGCACTCTCACTGACAAAACGAAATGCAACAATGCAAGCACTGTTACTTCACGTCGGTGTTTCTGTGTATCGGGTGGTACTACCCCGGGCGAGCCGACTCATTCATGCTGAAACCAATTATAGGTTCAGCGTGGCTCTACCACCCACAAAATAGCTACCAATCTCATGTTGAAAATCTGTCACCAAGCAATAGGTGGTGTTTTCCGGTAACTGTACATGTGAGTCAGCCCCTCTACGTTTAGGGTGTTTACCATTTTGGGCCACATCATCATCTAAGATCAGATGAGACTGTTATCAAATGCTCATACCTATAAAAATATAAAAAATGTACATGGTTATATATATTACTACCCCCTGCCCGCGACTTCGTCCGCGTAGTAATGGTTACTTTGGGCTAACGCTAACACGCTACGGAAGCTCTCAAGAGGAAAATATCCCGATTTTGAAGCATTTTTCGTTGGTGCTCCGCTTCTATTAGTCTAAGTGTGATGATATAGAGCCTTTCTCGATAAATGAGCTATATAATACTGAAAAAACTTTTCAAATCGAACCAGTAGTTCCTGAGATTACCTCCTACAGTGTCACAAACTTACAGACTATACCTCTTTATAATATTAATATAGATAACTAATTTATTTATACAGATATCTCGTGTGAAAATTATATGTACTTTAAACTATATGCATATTTAATCCGGTACCTTCTGATATTTCTGCAAGTAACGTACTCTTTGATTTGCTTAAGAAATTTTTGCATATTATATATAGGTTTGTTAAATCTCTTATAATATATTACTTACTATCAGTACCCGCAACGTCGTTCGCGTGGAATTTAATGCAAAAAACAGTCTTCCGTCTACTGTGTCTTAGTTACTATTTATACGTTATATAATATCCTTTTTTTTAATTTACGTGGGGAAATCCATTATGGATATGCTACCCTCCCGGGGGAGAGAGTGGGTTATGTCCGACTCGCACGGACTAAAATCCCACGGTGTACCATCCGCAGCATAGTAGGCGCAGCCAGGGATCGTACCAGCTGTCAAACCTGAAAAACGGCCCCTGCGGCAGCGTGGCGAGTGAGCGTCAGGCTTCGTCCTACTGTACAGAGATTACTGGGTACACGACCAGTCATCTCCCCTCGTCAGCCTCACCCGTGTAAAGAGGAGATGGGGCCCCCGACCTATCCCCTCAGGATCGGCTACGGTGTCAGGAGTAGACGGGCATTACTTCTCGTTCTTCCCACTGCATTCCTTTGGCGAAAAAGGCCACTTCGCGGATCTACCTCCCGGGCACTCTCCACCACCTCCTTCTGCGAGATGACGACCTTGTAGAAGGAGGCCATATCAGTCCACACGTCCTCGCTGCCTAGCATGGCCGAAACCACGCCCAGCAGCGTGAGATCATTCCCTACCGCCGTAACCAGGGCACGACGCCGAACGTCCCACGCCGCACACTCGGAGAGAACGCGGTCCACGGTGTCCGTCTCAGCGCCACTCTCGGGGCATGCGGCGGTGGGCTCCTTGCGCGCTATCCCATGCAGGTACGCAGGCAGCCGTCTTTTAAATTACAGTAACTTTTGATAACGTGAATCGATTTAATGAAACACAGACTAAATGTTACTGTAAGATATGCTTTGTAATTTTTTTTTTGTAATTTATGCGATATTTTATTGTAAAAGCAGACTTTTGTAATAACGCGTGTCCAAATAAACAGACAGATAGACATTTCTAAAAATGATTAAAATGTATCATATTACTTATTCCTAATCACCAGCATGATTTTTTTTTCAAAAAATTCTAAAAGTACACATTATATTTACATTTTTATTATATATATTGATATATAGATTTGCTATACATTTATATTATTCGGTTGCAAAAAACAGTGAATGTTGTAAAAACAGACGATAGAAACTTTTGTATTACAGGCATATTCTAAATTCAAAAATACAAAAAAAGCCAACGTTCCGAGACGGTCAACCATCCAAATTCTGACCGTGCCCGACGTTGCTTAACTTTAGTAATCGGATGAGAACCGCTGTTTTCAACACTACCCGACACAGTGCTTACAACCACCACTTTTAGTCACACAAAAAGGTTACTGATCAAAATTTTAAACCCCTCACATAAGTGTCACTTCAAAAATACAGTATGTAAACAAACAAAACTATGGGTCATAATCTCGTGTATGCTGAATGAATGAAATGTAAGGCGGGGTGCTTAGCGCTTGTTTTCAGTTAGAGCTATGGTTGTCAAAATATTATATTTTTTTAAAGTGTAACCTGAATGAAAAATGGATCCTATGCTATTGATTTTAAAGACAAATTTCCTTTGCAACGGTGTGAATTGAATTTTGGTTATAACCAAAATTTGTAACTAAGAGATAGTTATAACATAGATATATATATCTATACTATAATAAAACTGTAAGAAGTCGAAATCTGTACATTAAATATT
>JACEII010000016.1:10339448-10353833 GCA_014332785.1 Antheraea mylitta
ATATATATATATATATATATATATATATATATATATATATAAGTTTTAAGCTGTGATAGAATGAGATGGTTTTTTCTTAATGTATTTAAAATATATACAGAGAGAGAAAGAGGGAGAGAGAGAGAGAAAGAGAGGGAGAGAGAGAGAGAGAAAGAGAGGGAGAGGGAGAGAGAGAAAGAGAGGGAAAGAGAGACAACAAATGTTGAAATCTATAGCACATTATTTTCTGTTCGATCGCAGTGACTATCGCGCTCTTTTAAATATTCTGTGTTGTGTATATTTAGTAGTGTTAATATACATACCTACACTAAAATATTACAAAATAATGCCGCAAACGAATGCCCCTCTCATGGCGTCTTCATTAAAAAGTTATACTTACAAAACTGTCCCGTTTATATTGCTCAGATGTATCTTGTAACGGAATGTTTGGCAACCCTAGCTGATATGACATTTTACATATATGTTTTACAATTATATATACATAATGTAGGTATGACGACACTTACGAGCGTGTATGTTGATGTGCGCCGTCATGCGTGACGTTTCAAGCGTAGAATTTTATGTTGGTGAATTTAGGACATTCCTTTTTGAACGTGTATGTATAGTTATGTATTTTTCTTGGTTTCCTTTATTTAGAGAATCATAAATAGGAGTATTTTTATATTGTTTCTATATTATTGGTGAAGGTTTTGATCTTTACAATGTATTTAATACTACATATAATTAAAAGTAACTTTAGTGTTAATTTGAAAATATTATTTGTGTCTTTGCAGACTCTTTCTCTCGGGTTTGCTATTTTCAGTCAATATTTAGAATTAGCAAAATAATGACAAAGAGAGGTGATCGCAATTTAATATGAATCACTTCTTTTTCCCTTGAAGCATTGCATGAGCGTTATAGAATAAGACCAGAAAGATTCGTCTGTCACGATTTAGGTGCCTGTCAGAGAGTCGTGGTAATTTCAAAGTCCGTTAAATGCACTGAGTTAATAGTCAGATGTTTTATAAAATTATCAAATATAATCGTTTCCTTAGCTTTCCAATAAAGCAATGCCAGCGACGAATTTATTTTAAAGAAACTGAAAAAACTGCTCACAAAGGAAGCAGGCGTACATTCCTATTCGAACTAAGCTTAAGGTCTTTTTTTTTAATTTTCATAAAACTAATTAAAAACAAAACTCAAAGAAAATAAAACAAAATTTGAAATAAAATTTAGAACCAGTAATATTTTAGTAATAATAACATTTATCAATAAGTAATAATTAAGACATTTTGCATTTTTTTTACGAGTTGTGACTGAACTACCGAAGTAGTCAGACGAGACGTCGTAATCTAGGGATTTCATGTGACCCCAAACATAGAAATCAATTAGGTGTTAAGTCTGGACTCCTCTGATTCTTTAACCAAGCGTTTTGAAAAGAAAGCAAGCGAAATAATAATAAATAAATTATGTAAACCAAAAATGTATGTTCATAAAAATCCATTTTCCCGAGCCCTTGCAGGTGACACTCTCGTCTCGAAGGGGCCGCGGCTAATTACCATGAAAATTGCCTCTCCTCCCGCCGCCCTAAAGGAGGAAAACGGCGGCAAACGGTAGAAACTGTTTTTGTTAGAATTAAAACAAAGAGTATACGATGTTGGTATTAATTAAAATCCTACAAAAAATATGTTCTTCGAATTTAGAATGTTCTAGATGTATTTATTTATTACAAGCGCCATTTTGTTTTTTCATTGGAATTACATTTTAACATTTAATCTTAGAGTTTTTGGCGGGATTTTAGTGTGTCATGTAGTGGATTTTATATTTAACTAGCTGTTACCCGCGGCTCCGCACGCGTTTTTTGAATGTATTAAATAAATGTAAAATTGTTATTAGATGTGTAAATAACAATAATACTCTTTCAAAAATATTTGTAAGTATGACACGCACATCATCTACAGTAACAGGTAACATGTACATTATATATGTGAATACTAATAGTGTATAGAATGGGATGGGATTTATCATCAGCCACATAGCTGGAACTTTAAACTACTATCTATGTATCACCCTCAGTGCTCACTTACACTATATAAGAAAGTAATGAAAATATTAAGCTATACATTATCGAACAATATGTGTATATAATATAGGGTATCATCTGCTGAACTCGCTAGCTTAAAATAAAACAGCTAATTAGTTAGTTATTTGCCCGTAAAATTCCCGTTCAAATATTACTTATAGTCCGTTGAAGCTGTTAAGACCATGCTAGGTCAATAGCGTAGTAATTTCTAAGAAAACAAAACCGTTCAAATAGATCCAGCTGTTTCGGAGATTACCCGGAACAAATAAACAAACAGACATATCGACAGAATTATAAAAAAAATGTTGATATTTGTAGCACCGAAGATATATGTATTCATCAAAAAGTATTTATTTGAATATTATATACACACGCTTTATTCTTATAAAACGTAATATATCACAAATCAAAAATTGGGAACAAAACTAACGTAGAATAAACTTTTTGAGGAGTTTTTGACGGATTTCAGTCTGTTATGTAGGGGATTTTATATTTTATTCTTAATTTTGTGTTATTTGACTCTATATTGTGTTAAATTGGCGGCGTTTTATGTAATATGGTTTGTTTATTATGCATAAGTAAAATAAATGAAAAATAATACCACGGAGCATGTATTCTGGGGTCTTGAAAATTAAGAAGATAAAAATTTACGAAATATTATATAGAAGATTTGGCGCTTATATATAGAGAATACATAAGAACTACCTATATTGACGATTTCAGAATTAGCAGTATGGATTAATTCCTTCGCCTGTATTGTGATGGACGAATATTATTACTACTAACCTTTTAGAATAGCAGCACAAAATAGACTTTTATAAATGTTTGCGATAGCATCGTACTACTTATAATCAAAAATTGGAATTAAAAATAACCTAGAATAAACTTTTGAACAGGAACACAAAATAAACTCTAATAATATTTCCGATAGAATGTTATCATGTTATCATGGCAACGCATATAATACTGACACTGACGCGCAGCGGATGCTCTAAAAATAGCGCGATTTTGAGACATTCTTCATTAGTGCTCCTCTCCTTTTGGTTTTAACGTGATGATATGTAGCCTTTAGCCATCCTCGATAAATGAGCTATCTAACACTGAATAAAACTTTCAAATCGGACCGGTAGTTTTTGAGATTAGCGCGTTCAACCAAACAAACAAACAAACAAACTCTTCAGCTTTATAATATTAGTATAGATTCATAATCTTGTGTTATTTGACTCTATATTGTGTAAATTTGGTGGTGTTTTACGTAATATAATTAGTTTGTTGTGCATAAGTGAAGTGAATGGAAAACATTACCACTGAGCATGAAATTCTGAGATGCCACAAAAGCTCCCTGGAAGGTTCTAGCAAGGGATCCACCATCTTGTTAGAAATTGATTCACACGATGCTTAATATTGAAATGATCGCACGGCGCTTGTGATATTATTGACTACGTGACAATGGCAGTAATCATCGGAAAGATTGATTGCCAAAAATAAAGTAAAAAAAAACATTTAATTGTAAGTTGTCTTTCTTTTTTTAAGTGAAACTCTTTATGGCGCAGTAGGGAAAAATTTGCGCCATGCGTTATGCATTAAATGTAAGGTATGTATTTGTTGGTATGAGTAAGTATTTATAAGAGTCTGTTTGTATCTTGTTGTATACTAAAATGAATAGATGTTAGTTAAGTATTTGTACTACGGGATAGTATAAATTTTGTGAGTAATCTCATATATATATATAAGCCCAAGAAGTTACACTCAGAACAATTTAATTGCCTTGAAAAGTTGATAGAAAACTGCTAATTTATTAGCTTCAATTCATAATTACGAGGAACTGCATGCGATCATATAAATATGTTTGAAGCACAGCTAACTTTTGCTTTGAGTACCGAGTCAGATTATAAATATACAAGATATATATTTAGATGGTCTAATTAATTACTGTTTTTCACATTAAGTTCTACACAGACGAAGTTCTGGGTACAGCTAGCATATAAATAAAATAAAATAAAAATCCTAAGGTTCCATGCATAGTTTGAATACAACAATGCACTTCAGCTTTCTGAAAAGTAACACATGGGGTTGCACTTGTGGTAGTATATTTTTCAAAGCTCGCTTTCGTCTAGCTGTTGACCGCAAATATATAATTTATCGCTAAATTATTATTATACTATGCATTTGAGAGTTAGTTCTCTACGCTTATGCATTATAACTAATAGGATTGTATTATAGATAATGAAAAATGTATCCATTCTTTGAATTACCTGGCAACATTATTTTGAGGAGATTCGAACGAGCTTTACAAAAATGAAAAGGTCAAGAAAGGTCAGGAAGAAATCTCCGTTAATTATACAGAAAGACCCTTCGCACTCAATCTTAATGCGATAACACAGGATATTACATTAAAAGGGAACGAAATGTAATGACGGAAAGAGATTCGACAGACCCGATGGTTATAAATTTTACGGATATTATATCTATTAAAAGATATTCAATCTTTTAAAATTCCTTTATGATTTATTTTATAATCTACGAGATGTTATGAACAAAATTTTACATCCATAGTTTTCTGTACTAATCGAAAATCTTTACTGAAATCAGTGTTGCCGCTTATTCATAACCTTAAATTAATTTAGGGGATTTCTCTGTTTCCATATTAAACATTATTGGACTATACTAAACTAAAACTATACTATTTATACGTAAATCTTTTTTAGTATGAAATACAAGTCTGTTTTTTACCTTATGATTTGTTTTAACTTGCATTTTTGATACATTAGTGCTATTTTATTATACTTTGATTATTGTGCATATATGAAAAAAATAACATGATATGATTCCTAAAATATCACCAATATTCTATAAAAAGTTCTTATGAGAGAACGACACCATTTTGCTGAAATAGTCTAAATTACAAAATGATATGAAGTTAAGCTTATAGGACATGTATCCAACGACCTTTATAATTGAAAAACGAGTCACGCGAACAGCCCATAGACGCCTAATGACGTAATTTGACGTTCATCACGTAACCTTTAATCTAATAATGTTTGCAGTGTGATGATAGAGGAATATTATTAAAGTTCTAATCTAAAGAAAATCCTTTAAATATCACTATATTTGATGAAGTATGCGTTATTACCAAATTTCCAAGCTTTAGTTTATGAGGTGAACGAAAGTCGAATAATTATATGACCTTAATAACTCGGGATTTACCACAACTCATAGATTGTAGATAGTTCACTAAATTGTAATTTGATCCCTGGTCTATCCAAACCTATAAGGGTTTAAGCTCCATACAAAAGAATGTTGAGACCTTATGAAGCATACATAGGTCAACATATTGATGGCAAGAAATAAAAAAAAATCCGTATTTATTACAAAATATGTACCATAACAAACTACATATTTTGTTATTATTGGCAAGTATTATTGTGGTGAAATAAAGAATCAAAAACTTGAATCTCCATTTTGAGATCTGGGTCTTAAAAAATCAGCCGCGGGGTTAAGTTCATTGAAGAAATATAATTTTCTATTGATAAGGCTTTTAAATTACTCCAAAAGCCTTTGGTGATGTTTCTACACTTATTGTGCTAAGATTTTTCAAAATAGTGTAATTGTAGCCGATCACAGTAAAAGAAAGTATCTTGTTATTAGTTTGTGAATTTAAATTTGTAGCCATGCCGGTGTACAGAAGATAAACATTATAGATATAAATACAGTATATAATTTTTATTATCTGTCATGAGAAAGATCTAAATATCATTGTTCGATTCGTTTTATAACCTATTATATTTTGTCCACGACTTACTATACCTCGGCAATAGTACTCTTTTATTAATTAAAAAGAACCTTATGTCCTGTTCGGTACTCGTCACAACGTGTATGTTATATTTTGTAATGATCAGTTCAGTAACTAACGCTTAAAAGCATAGCAAATAAACTCATTGCACTCATAAAGTTAGTTAGGATTCGTGTCATATTATCTGAATTTACTGTTCACATTATATAAAAATCGAACAAATATAACGGGAACTTCAACTGTAACTCTTTGGAGTGTACAGTCTGTTATTTATGATCTATGTGCAAATCTTCAGAAATAACCTATCGATAAGCTGGGATTAAATGATAGTTAATGTGTTTTAGATTACTTGTGAACTAATCTGTCGATATATAAAATGTCATAGTAATGAAGTAATATTTCCAAAATTGCTGAGTTATTATTTTCGAGGACGATAGAAGTTTTAATATGGCTTGTTGAGATATCATTGCGCTTTTCACACTTGCAGGGTAAACAGAAAGAAACCGTTTAATGATGAATATAAGTTTAATATCGGATTATACAATAAAGTTTGTTTATAATTCTATCAAATTTTGCTAAGGTTTTTTCTTTGTATGCATTTTTGTAATTTGCCGACCTTTTTTTCACAAACTAGCGTTATTTACCTGAAGGACTATGACAGTTACGCTGATTACTTCACAATATATTTAATGTAAATAACCAATATATATGTATGACTCATACCTTTGTTAAGCCTGACTAGCTTAAAAAAGGTCATTTAGAAACCTAAGCACCTACTGTGATAGTGTGCAAGTGTGAAATGTAGTGTCGTGAATGTTGTAAAATATGAATATTAGTGCCACTGTAATATACAAGCAGTGTGCTATAGTGCAAATTTCAGGAGGATTGGATCTAGGCTGGAGTCGCTCCAAAGGAGGTCACGATCAGTGAGCGGGAGAGAAGTTAGTCGCCGGTACCTATTGGTGGTAACAATGACTTTGCACTCATGTGTACTTGATCGTAGTTGCTAAGTATCGTTTAGAAGCTTTCTAACTACTTACGCAAATTATAGAAAATGGCATAATATCTTTGTTCAAAATCAGAGTTTTTGAACATTCCACATATTAGTGCATTATCTGAATATATTATGGAATACATCAAATGTAACTGACTCGCTCTGAATAGATTCAAAATACGTAAAATGTTTGCAAATCTAGCCTTTATCGAGAGTCAAGATAAGTCTAATTAAGCTAAGCCAGTCAACCATTCAGGGCACCCTCTAAAAAGGTCGGCAGATCGTTCATGAGGTCACTCTGCCTTAAACAATTTATTAAAACAGATTTTTGGTCAACAAACTATTTACCTATTCTCAAAATCGTATAATTTAACATTCATTATACAGACTTTTATTCGCACTTTTAGATTAAAAATGTTATAGTTTTTGAAGCGAAACTTATGTTACGCGTTACCGTTGCTACAGTAGGTAGCTATTAAACTATTTATATGGTAGATATTGCTATGGTAAAATGATAAGATTCCATCTTAAAATTATTTTATGATGTTCAATGCAAAAATTATTTTTGCTTAACGAAATCAATTAAGTTCCAGATTTTCTATAGGTACTAATAATATAAAGAGGTAAAGTTTGTGAGTTTGTGACGTTGTAGAGGGTATTCTCAGGAACTAATTGTCCGATTTGAAAAATTCTTTCAGTGTTATGTAGCTCATTTATCGAGGAAGGTTATATATCAACATGACAAGATCAATAGGAGCTGAGTACCAATGAAAAATGTTTCGAAATCGAGATTTTTTTCCTCTTGAGAGATTTCGCTGCTTGTTAGCGTTAGCCCAAAGTAACTATTACTACGAGGACGAAGTCGCGGGCAGGGACTAGTATAATATAAATCTCTACAATTGATTGAATGTTTAAAAGACTTTTTGAATTTATCTCTATAACGACTGGTGCAGTGTCTTCAAGATTTTCAGATGATATTGAGTGCAAAAGTCATATTTCTTATTTTAGTTACAAACCTTTTATAACAAAACTATGTACTGAGATATTCATAAGCATATGTGGAACATACTAATAGTTTTCCTAAGTCAATTTCAAATAATAGTGATAATAGTAAATGTCTTACTCATTTACAAAATTAAATGTTAAATTTATCGTATAACTAGCCTCTGCCCGTGACTTCGTTCGCGTAGAATAGTTACTTTGGGCTAACGCTAACAGGCGTAGTCCGGTGAAGCTGTTAAGACCTTGCTGGATCAATAGCGTAGTCAGTTCGAAAAAAAAAGTTAACGCTAACACGCAGCGGAAGTTCTTAAGAGAAAAAAACATTCTTCATTGGTGCTCCGCTCTTATTGCTTTTAGCGTGATGAGCTAGATGAGCTCCCCCCGCCCATCCCCTCAGGTCCGGCTACAGTGGCAGGAGGAGTTGGGCAAAGCGCCGCCTCCTCCTGCCGGTCCTCTGTTGGCGGAGACGGCCACTCAGAGGATCCACCTCGCGGGCCCTCTCCGTCGCCTCCTTCTGCGAGATGACCTTCTCGCAGAAGGAGGCCATTGCTCGCCACGCCTGTTCGCTGCCGAGCATGGCGGAGACCACACTCGGCAGCGACAAATTCCTTCCTACCGCCGCCGTTAGAGTGCGGCGCTATCCCTCCCACGCAACACACTCGGAAAGCGTGTGCTGCGCGGTATCTTCCTCAGCACCGCACTCGTGACAGGCGACGACTACTCGAAACAACCGTGTCCGGTCAGTACCTGCACCATCCTGAACGTCAGGGAGCCCCACTCCCTATTAATCCACTCTCGTAGGACCGGGCGGACGGCGTCAACGGTGTACGTCCCAAAGCGCGCGTCCGCCAGGTCCTGCATCCACCTCCTAATTGCCCCCTCCCGCAACTCATGCCTCCTGACTTCCATCTCCCTGGGAGCCGGAGGCTCCCCATTACGTTTCCTCGCCGCCGTGAATTCGTACACGGCGGCGAGAACCCTTGCCTCCAGCTCCCAAGGAAGGGAGCCGGCAAGCGTAAAGGCCGCCGCCGAAGCACCCGGCACCCGGCCCTCCTACATTGGGGAGCAACCGGCCGAGTGCCGCCGTCGCCTCAACAATTCGCGGTCCAAGCCTCGCAAAATGGGGCTCGAAACGCCAGCGCCCGTCCAGGGTGAGACCCAAGTATTTCATTTGGGCCCCCACCCTGATCCGGACGCCCTCCACCATTATGTGGGTCCCAGGTGGTGGCCCCCGCCGAGGCCCATGAAAAAGTATGGCCTCGGTCTTCTCGAGGGCCACCCTGAGGCCCAACGTGCTTATGCACCTGACCACAAGGGTTGTGACCATCGTGGCCAGGCGCTCCACCTCCCTCCATTCACCTCCCCGGGCTACGACTAGGGTGTCGTCCGCGTAACAGATTAGACGCGCTCCATATGGGAGTACGCCGCGGAGCATCCAGTCGTAGCCCATGTTCCACAAAAGCGGCCCCAGGACCGACCCCTGTGGAATTCCTCTTTCTGTCGCCTGCCGGATCATTCGCCCGTCGCCGTCCACGTAGGCGACTTCCCTGCCTTCCAGGTACGCCTCCACCAGCCGCCGCAGATACGGGGGCACTCCAAAATATCGGAGTGCCTTCCGTATGACCCCGTGCGGCAGGCTGTTGAAGGCGTTGGCAATGTCCAAGGATACTCTGCCAACACCCTTTCCCCTTGGAAGGTCGCCTCCGCGGACAGCGACTTGAGGAGGCATCGGGCATCCATGGTGGAACGCGCTGCCCGGAAGCCGAACTGCGCGTCCGACAAATTCGGCCCACTCCCTCCAGGTGCTGGACGATTCGGAAAGAGACGATTCTCTCCAGAACCTTCCCGATGTCATCCAGCAGGACGAGGGGCTGATACCCGGACGCGCAGTCAGGAGGGCGGCCCACCTTCGCGATCAGGCAGAGCCGCCCGAACTTCCAGGGCTTCGGGAACTGACCGACCGCGAAGCACCGGTGGAACAGCTCCCGAAGCCACCCCTCCAGATGACCCATTGCAAGGCCGAGCACCCGACCCGACCACCAGTATACCGCCCGTTTGTCTGGGCGGTGTATGCTCCGCGGCATTGACGCTTCGCAAATCTCCGTGAGGGCTCCACGGAGGCGGGTTGCGGAAGCGTCGACATCATCCTGCGGGGGGGGGGGGGGCATGGCCCACGCCTGGACGATGACCGCCTCTTCCTCTAGTTCGCGGTTGAGGCGGCTCACTGCCCAGCAGGGGAACGTCGCACCCCTCCGGGGCCGGGTGCCAGTTCCGGCTTCTGAGGTGGAGACCTCGAACCTAATATATCGGTGGTCCGATAGGGTCTCCACGTCCTCGAGCACCCTCCACCCCCGGACACGGCGTGCGACAGATGGAGTGGTAAACGAGACGTCTACCACAGACCCCCCGTTCTGTCGCACGCACGTGTGGACGTCCCCCTCATTGAGGAGGGACAGACCCACTTCGGCCGCCCACTCCTCAATGGCCATGCTCCTCAGGTCCGTTGCAGCCGCTCCCCAAGTCCTCGATTTGACGTTTAAATCGCCAATGAGGACCACGGTGAGCGGCGACAGCCTCCTGACAGCTCCCTGCATGGAGCCGCGAAACGCTTCGAACTCCCACAGGCGCTTATTAGGGGAGAAGTACGCCCCCACGATGGCATATTCTCCCCAGACGGCTGCTACGAACCCGGCACCCCTCTCTCTCACCGCTAGGTGCGAGCCTCGGCTGGCCACGATCGCCACGGAACCAGCCCGATCCCCAGCCCAGTGCGGCTGGGAGGGAATGTAGTACGGCTCCGCGGTGACCGCGAGTCCGATACCCCACTCCGCCATTGACTGCACGAACAAATCCTGTGCAGCGGCGGAGTGGTTGAGGTTCGCCTGGAGGAAGTTGCTATTGATGTGCTCCATTACTGGTCCATAGCAACTTCCTCCTGCCTGACGGCAGCTACCACCGGATCTGTTACCCTGACGGGGTGGTTCCTACTCTTAGTGGTGGGGGGCCTACAATTGCGGCTCCCCATCACATGTCCCGAGGGCCTTCCGGCGTCTGCGCATATGGCGCAGCGGACCGCCTCCGCCTTGCACTCGGCCAGTTTGTGACCCGCTGCGCCACAGCGGTAGCACCCTTCACCTCTGCTGGAGGAGGAGGGGCACATGGGGCGGGTGTACCCTAAGCCCATGCATTTAAAACAGCGCATGGGCCTCTCCTCCAGCAGTTGGACGCGCACTGCGCTCCAACTGATCAGGAGCTTACCGGCCTCAACGAGCTTCCTGGCCGCCTCTGCGGGAAGGGTAATGTGCGCTGCACCAAGCCCCCCCCCAATTGCTTTTTACCTCTCCGACCTTAATGGCCTCCACTGCACATTCGGTCTTCGCCGCCACGACCGTCAGTACTTCGTCCCCGGACACCGAATCATCGAGACCGACAATCCGGATGTCCGCCTTCTTCGTGGGGACGGCGACCGTGGCAACTCCCGCCAACGCCATCTCCAACTGCCGGGCCAGTTCCGCGGCCTTTTCCATACTCTGGCCCGGCAGCTCAACTTTGCGAGCCCCAGTGGCCGTCGGTCTCACCCGTACATCGCCGATGCCTATATCGGACAGGGCGACATGCTGACGCGCCTTGAGCATCACCTCCCTGTAGCCGACCCCCTCGCTGGCTGCCGAATCCTGCAAGGTCAGGATGACCGCAGCCGATTGGGGAGTGAGAGGTTAATTCAGCCCCGCTGGTCTTTGTGGGGTCTTGGGGGCCGTCGCCGTTGATGTCCTTGGCACCGCTGTCAGGGCCTTGGCGGCCTTTTTCTTACGGCCCACTACAGTGGCCCAGATGGAGCCGGAAGAAACCGCCACGGGAGCTGGGAGCTTGGCCCATGCCAGCCCCAGTGGGGCAGAACTCCCTGAGGTCGCCACTTGCCCTCCTTGGGGCCTCCCTGCAGCCTTTGCTGCCTCTGCATTGGCAGCAGCAACACCGCCCTTCTCCCTCTTATCCGCCGCCAATTGTGGGCGTAAAACTTCCAGAGGTAGGCGTCTCTCTACGCTCTCCAGGCGTGCACTCAGCATATTGACACCTTGAGCACCTTGAGTCCGCGACCTCGCGGCAGAGCTTCTTCACCTCTCTCTGGAGCTTCCGGTTCTCCTCCCCCCCCGTACGCTCCACGAGGGACTCCACGACCTCGTGCAGGGCCTTGGAGGCGGCTTTTAAAGCCTTAATACAAGGGCCCGACAAGTTGTTGGACTTCCTAACCGTCTCATAGATGGATGCAATTTTGGAGCCGGCAAGAGCCTTCAGGCGTTTGGCGTCCAAGAAGTCCACGTCAATAAAAGTAGGTTCCAATTTGGAGTCGGAGCTAGGCAAAGCGGAGCCTGCCATCGAATTGGCCGCTAAGACACCCGCGGAACCGGCGACAGAGACAGCAGCAGACTTTGTGCCAACACCACCAGCCAGGGCCCGGTCAAACGACCCGTCAGCCTCTCCTATAACGCCACGGCCACTCCCACGCATCCGTGCAGTACCCCTACGGGACGTGTTCACCTTCGGAACCGCCCCCTCCTCCACATCCGTGTCGGAATCTTGAATTTTCCCGGTACCGCTGACACGTCGCGCCCGGGAAGATCTAGTGACTCTCTGTGTACTCATGGTTCACTGGTGACCAAAGGATCACGCAGCGACCCAAGAGGCAAGAGAACAAAGTCCTAGTAGCGAGGCCTAGTCACAGAAAAAGAAGAAACAGTCCGATAAAAACAAGGCCAGGTCAAGAAGAAAAAGAAATCCACGCCAAATCCAAAAACAAGCCAAGTCGGGTGAGTGAATTAGTCCAAGATCCGTAAGCAAGCCAAGGTCAAAGAGAAAATCCACAGAGCACCACCGAAAACCATTTATAAGTGCACCTAGCACCTACCCTACCGCGACAACTTCTAACGACACGGAGCGAGCGCAAACACGTGCGTCTCGCTAGAATACCGCGCGGACACTCCCCCCTGAGATTACCCCCTACAACGTCACAAACTCACAAACTTTACCTCTTTATAATATTAGTATGGATTTAAGACATATGAACCAAAAACGTTGAAATTCCTCCGCGAATGCACACTGATACATGTAAAGATTTTTTTTTAATATTAAGTTACTTAATAATAGAAGTGAATCAAGTCAAAATAGGTTAACTCATGAAATACGAACGTAATAAGCGATGATTTCAAGGAAAGTTAGTTTATGTAAGTCATCATTAGACATCGAGTCCTAGAAACGGACAAGTCACGTCGAGAAATAACCCAGAACCCGTAGTATCTCATAACAACCGTCTATGTAAAATGAGCGCTATGTCTATAATTTGTCTGACTTAAAAATGTAACCTGGTATGTGACATATGAAGATAATATTTAAAAATCAGTTATATGTCGCTCTAATATATAACATAAAATACAAATTAAATACTTTTAAAATAAGTACCCAAAATTACATATATGGTATTTAATTCCACTGAATCTACTAAGTATGAAATATTTCATATATCACGGCAATTTTTGTTATATAGTATATGAAGTATGTACAGTACTTTTTTTTTTAAAGTCTGTACTTTAAAAATTGTCTGTACTTTACTCAAGACTGTTCTTACAATCAAATAAAGTAAATTTTCAAAAAAAAAGAATCAACCGACTTCAATATTAATCAAAGGCATAAGACACTAAAATGCGGAAAAAAATTGTTTTGTTAAATTGAAGTCGGTGCCGACCGAAAATCATATCATCTACATAGGTACAAAGGCAAAATAAACAAAAAAAGGTATTTTTCTATTTTTAGTGTACATAAATATATTTTACTAAAACATGCGGGTCACCTGATGGTAACTGATCACCGCCTCCTATGGACACTTGCAACACGAGAGGAATCACAGATGCGTTGTCGGCCCTTAAGAAAAGAGTAGTCTTGTTTATTGAAATCTGTGTTATTTTATCACGGATCCCATAATCAGAACCTAACCAAACTTTCATCAAACTACTCTTGAAGTACACCCTTCCAATAAAAAATGACTCATCGAAAAGTGTTGGCGTGATATTGAGTTATTCGTCTATTTGTCGTGTACATACTTAATGCATATTTAACACCTATACGGTTTTGCACTGGATGCCGTTGTCCAAACTGGATCAAATGGGACCATACAGGAAGCACCAGCTTTCAAATAAAAAAAGAATCATCAAAATTGGTTCACCCAGTCCATATTATGAGGTATAATATCACGGGTACTGTTTATCATCTGTTAAATGGCAGTATTACAGATAATTTCACATTATACAACACAATTAAACAATTCGTTTTATTTTACTCTTAAGAATAAAAAAGTTCAGTCATTTCCTGTATATTATTAATACCAGGAATGACATTCATGATTTTTTAATGGGGTAATATTATTTATGGAAATATTTTCGGGTAACATAAATAGAATAATTGTGTTTAATAAAGCTGTTTTTTAGCAAAATCATTTTGTTTCATTAAAACTGTTTTTATTTTTTGAGTGATTCGGATTTGATA